>JAJMCZ010000002.1:87736-114752 GCA_030573245.1 Ascobotryozyma americana | reverse complement strand
TTATGAGGTTTTGAATTTTCCATAGAAACTGGGCACTTATATATATATAGAGTATAAAAAGACGAGGAATTACACATTTTGTTTAAAATTAGATTAAAAATCTAATGAAAGAAATTTATAATGAATAACAGTATATTAGTAATAAGATCAATCAAATTTATAAAGAAAAATAGGAACTTTTTGAGGTTTATCGTAGTTAATACCAAATAGGGATTTTAGATTAAAAATTTTAAATGATAAAGAAATGAATAAAGAAAAGAAAACACATCGTTAGACCCTTACTAAGAATAAAAAACACACAAAATGACACATGTGGAGAAAAAATAAATACAGAAAATAAGTGAAGTTCGGAAATTAGAGCATTTCTTTCTATTTTTAATAGAAAAGAATTTGTTTGTAAATAATAATGCTTTTAACAATGAAAAGATAACCACAGAAAATACACAGCGGTGTTTAGTTATATTTGTAGATTATTTTTTTCATTATTTGATCATTAAAACAAGGAATTATTTAATTATAAATATTGTTTTGTTTTAATTTTCTTTTTTATTTTCTTCTTTTTGTTATTTGATCCAATTAACAGTGTCAGTAGTAATAAAATTATATATATATATGTTTCATCTTCCCTCCTTTTTTTTTTTTTTTTCAGATAAAGTTATATAATAAGTTTCTCATTTTTTTCCCAGATTTAAACATATTCAAAAAGCTCAGAATTCATAACTATAAATTTAAATCATTATATTTATTGCTCAAACATATCTGACGATTGTAAAACTTTAAGTAAAATATGCAAAACTATCCATCTCAGAAGGTGTATCCATTTCAAAAATATTTGAATGAGTCTCATAATGGTTTGGTAAATCAACCTGTTGTTTCTAATCCAATTGGCTCTTTAGGTTATAATAATTACGCAGCTTCTCCCAATAGTGTAAATAGGTTTAATGGTGCAGGAATTGTAACAAGTGTTAACAATTTTAGCAATATCAATAATAATAATAATAATATTATTAACAATATTAACAATTTTACCGGTAATAATAATAATAATAATATTAACAATATTAACAATTTTACCGGTAATAATAATAATATTGATAATATTAACAGTATTAACAGTATCAATAGCAATAACATTATCAATACTAATGATATTAGCAATAATGATACGGAAGATAATTCTACTGCTGTAACAATATATACTGCCGAATCTCGTGCTTGTCCGAAACACACAAAAGAAAATACAATTGAAACATTAAATCAAGTTGATGATCTAAAGTTTTTTCTTGCAACAGCACCTGCAAATTGGCAAAGCGGCCAAATTATTAGAAGATATCTTCTTCCTAATGAAGAATACGTTTCTAGCATTTTGTGGAATAATGTCTTTTATATAACTGGTACAGATATTGTAAGATGCTTGGTATTTCGTTTTGAAGCTTTTGGAAGAAGAGTTATCAATCCAAAAAAGTTTGAAGAAGGCATCTTTTCAGATTTAAGAAATTTAAAAGCGGGCCAAGATGCTACACTTGAAACTCCGAAATCAACATTTTTAGAATTGCTTTTTAAAAACAATTGTATAAGAACTCAAAAGAAGCAAAAAGTTTTTTATTGGTATTCTGTGCCACACGATAGACTATTTTTAGATGCATTTGAAAGAGATTTGAAACGTGAAAGGACAGGCCAAAAACCAACAACTATTCCTGAACGTGAGCCAGCATTAAGTTTTAAATATGACCCACTTTTTACTCTCTCTGAGCAGATTGCTCAAGCAACAAGCAATCAAAGGAATCGTATTTTAAATAAAAAAAATTTGCCTCCATTAATTACATGTGGAACTATAGAAGAAGAGAATGATAGTAATATGGGGGTTAATGGACATCCTAATAGTCATGCTAATGGTCTTCCTAGCAGTCATATTAGCAATATTAACAATAATATTAGCAATATTAACCGTATTAACGCTAATATTAGTAATATTAGCAGCATCAGCAATGTTAACAATATTAGCAATATTAGCAATATTAGCAATGTTAGCAATATTAACAACATTAGTAATGTTAACAATATTAACAGCATTAGCAATATGAACAACAATGTGAATAAAAATATGAACAACAATGTGAATAAAAATATGAACAACAATGTGAATAAAAATATGAACAACAATATGAACAACAATATGAACAACAATATGAACAACAATATGAACAACAATATGAACAACAATATGAACAACAATATGAACAACAATATGAACAACAATATGAACAACAATATGAACAACAATATGAACAACAATATGAACAACAATATGAACAACAATATGAACAACAATATGAACAACAATTTGAACAACAATATGAACAATGAGATCAACAATGTGAACTTGAACAGTATTAGAAATATAAACAACATGAACAACAATATAAACAACAATATGAACAATAGTATTAACAACATAAACAACAATATGAACAATAGCATTAACAACATAAACAACAATATGAACAATAGCATTAACAACAATGTGAACAACAGTATGAACATGAACAATATTAGCAATATAAACAATATGATCAACAATACGAGCAATATAAATAATATGAACTTCTCCAACATGAACCACAGTCCTATCGTGCACCATAGTCCTAATATCATGCATCAAAGTCCTTCCAATATGATAAATGATAGTTTTGAAAGAGAGTTAACTGAAGATTATAGCAATCCCAGTCCTTATATAGGAAGTTTGGCAAGACTTTCAGAAAATAATCAAGCATATGGTTCTTATGCATTATCACTTCCAAATTTGGTGAGTTGTAGTGATTATTTATCTTCAGATATATCTTTAGCAAGCCAACCAACATATGGTTCCAATATTAATGATATTACAAACATTAGTCATATTAGCCATATTAATAATAATTATAATAATTATAATAATAATAATCAGGGCATTAATACTAATAATTATATTAATTATAATAATAACCAGAACAATCATCAACATGTTTTCTACAATGATCCATTATTAACACTTGATATATTGAAAGTTGGTTCTCCAAATACTTCACCAGTTTCTTCACCATTTTCTATGGATAATTTATCTTTAATCGAAGCAAATAAAAGAACACCTGCGATTCATATTGACTCACATACTAATGAAAATGTTAATTTTAATTTTTATAACAATGCTAATCTTTTTGACAATGCCAATCTTTATGAAAATGATTATAATTTTTCCGGTTACTCATTAGGAACTGCAAAGGAACTTGATGTTTTTGATGTTGATTTTAATCAACATATTGATATTGACATGAATATCGATAATAGCAACAGTATTTCAAGTGTTACTAATATTGGCAATATAAATAATTCTAACTACAATGGCAATACTAATAATCCAAATGTCAATTATGCACTTCCAGACGAAAATGATCTTTTTCGTTGGGGGTCAACGCTCTAAATAA
The DNA here is from genome assembly GCA_030573245.1 of Ascobotryozyma americana. Taxonomy (NCBI): domain Eukaryota; kingdom Fungi; phylum Ascomycota; class Trigonopsidomycetes; order Trigonopsidales; family Trigonopsidaceae; genus Ascobotryozyma; species Ascobotryozyma americana. Next base: position 111,288 of record JAJMCZ010000002.1, on the reverse strand, counting down.
AAATGGTCTAACCCTTTTTTAGAGATTGGCCTGCCCAGTTTAACAACAGGACGTGTTAGGATATTGATGTTGCTATGCAACGGTTATGACCGCCATAATATTGCAAGATTTGTCTCTTATGCTTTAAATTCTATGGCATAAAGACGCAACATTGTATTATTTATTATTATCAATAGTTTATTTTGTATCATATAGATTTAATTCAATATAAAGCTAAGTTTAAATTACACTATTAAACCAATATAAATCTATATATGTTATTATAGGTTAATACAAATAGTTATAATCAATTATTTGTACTAAAAGTCATCAAGACCGGTTTGCAAGGTCGAAAGAGATCTTTTTATTTTTCCAGACAAAGCCGGGTTAAACATAAAAAAGGGGAGGTAGGGGGGTTGGCATTATTGTATTTTATAGTTAAATATTTGAGAATAAAAGTTAAACTATCAAAAAAATAATTTGTATATATAAATTTGCATTATTTAAAAATATTTATTTAAATAGTAACTGGTAACAGTAAATTTGGCTTTCAAAAGTATCTTTCTGGAACCCTTTATAATTACTTTTAAAACTCACTACGCTATGAGTGTTTGTTTTTATTTTACGTAATTACATATTGAGGCTTGCCTTAATAAGTTGGGTTTATGTTTTATATATTCTTCACATTTTCTTTTTTTTATATTTATTTATTTAGAAATACATTTGTTGATAAAAAAATACACATATATTTATAAAAACACAAGTATTCTGGGCAAGCAATATCTTTAACTTTCTAATAATAACAATATAGAATTTGTGAGTTTGACACTACAAGTAAATACGTGACCGCCTAACGGCGGTAGTTTTCACAGATCTACATTCAACTTTCCTATTTAATACAATAACATAATAAACAATTTAAAGGAAAGAGTAAGAGTTTATTCTTTTCTATTCCTGTTACTCATAGACTTTCTATGGAAACGCGTGATCATTTTACATATATATACATTCATAGAATATTAAAAGACAATGATTTACACAGTTTGTGTAGGTTAATTAAAAATAAATTAAAACCAATTAAGCCTAAATCAAGATATCAGTAGCAAATGAAAATATGTTACTAACATATTAAAATTAATTAGGCATAAATGTTAACAAATTAATAATAAATTAAATAAAGTTAGTAATAAATCAGCAACCACTTGAGGCTGGTCGCACTAGATAGGGTTTTCAATTTAAGAAGGTACAGAAGTAAAAAATTGAATAAGCGAAAAAAAAAAATAAAATAAAATAAAAAAATAAAAAAAGCATCATAAGACCCTCACGAAAGATAAAAAAACACGCAATATGAAACATGTGAACAAATGCATATAGAGTAGTAGCGGGTTTTGGAAATTGGAGCATGTTTTTATGTATGCAAAAGGAAAGAATTAGCATGCGAGTAATAATGGTTTTAACTACGAGAAAATATACAGGAATACAACACGGCTTTTTCGTTTTTATTTTAGGATTTTTTTCAGGATTTTTTCCTTTCCTTTATATTTAGCGCAATTAATAAAATAAATAGTAGTAAAATTATATATATATATGTTTCATTTTCCTTTTTCTTTTTTTTTTTTTTTCGTTTGGTAGATAAAGTTAAAAGAAGTTTCTCATTTTTTCTCAGATTTAAATATATTCAAACGGCTCGGGATTCAAAACTTTGAGTTTAGATCGTTATATTTTTTGCTCATACATATTGGAAGATTGTAAAACTTTAAGTAAATAAACTTTGTTAATATGCAAAACTATCCATCTCAGAAGGTGTATCCATTTCAAAAATATTTGAAAGAGTCTAATAATGATTTGACAGATCAAGCTGTTGTTTCTAATCCAATCGGCTCTTTGAGTTACAGAAATTACACAACTTCTACTAATAGTGTAAATAGTTTTAATAGTGCAGGAATTGTATCAAGTTTTAACAATATTAACGGTATTAACAACAATAATATTATTGATAATACAGACAGTATTAACAGTATTAACAGTATTAACAACGTTAACAATGTTAACAATAATGCCGCTTATACACCATCATATAATACTGATTCTTATGCTTGTTCGCAACAGATAACGGGAAATTCATTAGAAGCATTAAATCAAGTTGATGATCTAAAGTTTTTCCTTGCGACAGCACCTGCAAACTGGCAGAAAGATCAGATTATTAGAAGATATCTTTTGCCAAATGGTGAATATGTTTCTTGTGTCTTATGGAATAATATATTTTATATGACTGGAACAGATATTGTAAGGTGTTTGGTATTTCGCTTTGAAGCTTTTGGAAGAAGAGTAACAAATCCAAAAAAGTTTGAAGAAGGTGTTTTTTCAGATTTAAGAAACTTAAAAGCTGGACAGGATGCAATACTTGAAAGTCCAAAATCCCCATTTTTAGAATTACTTTTCAAAAATAATTGTGTGCGGACTCAAAAAAAGCAAAAGGTTTTTTATTGGTATTCTGTTCCACACGATAGACTTTTTTTAGATGCATTTGAAAGAGATTTGAAACGCGAAAGAGCAAACCAAGAACCAACAACTGTTGCTGAGCGCGAACCAGCATTAAGCTTTCATTATGACCCACTATTTACTTTGTCGGAACAACTGAAGCATGTTACATATAGTAGTATGGGTGATATTGGAAATAGTAGCAGCATTAGTCATGTTAACAATAATAATAATAATGATCAGGATATTAGTACTGATAATTATATTAATTATAATGATAGTCAAAATAATATCCATAATGATAATAATAATAGTCAAAATCACAACTTATACAATGAATCATCATTAACATTTGATTTATTAAAAATTGATTCTCCAGGTACTTCACCAATTTCTTCACCTATTTCTATGGATAATTTATCTTTAATGGAAGCAAATAAAAGAACACCTGCAATCAATGTCGAATCTCATACAAATGAAAATGTTAATTTTTATGAAAATGATTATAATTTACCTGGTTACTCACTAGGGGCAGCAAAAGAGTTTGATGCTGATGGTCTTAATTTTGCCCAGCATATAGATTTTAATCAACATATTGATACTGATATGAATATTGTTGGTGGCAATATTTCCAATGTTACCCCTAATACTGGTATAAATAATCCTAACTATAATGCTAATTATAACGTCAATTATAATGCAAACGCAAATGTAAATAACAATTTTAATGGTAACACAAATGCGAATGCGAATGGTAATGCAAATGCGAATACAAATGCGAATATAAATGCGAATATAAATGCGAATACAAATGCGAATGCAAATGCAAATGCGAATGCAAATGCAAATGCAAATGCAAATATTAATGCTAGTGATAATACCAAGGCTACTGCAAATTTTAGTTGCAACATCAATTCTAATCATACTCTTAACAACAATATGAGTAAAATGGAACCTTATTCAGGTAATCGGATGAAGAGTATAAATCATGCAAATACATATTTACATCCATTAGGCCATGCAAATCATTCTTATTTATATGCAAATGAAAGACCATATCATTCTTCTCCATCACTTCCATTATCACCATTTATTAATCCCAAGGAATTATCTTCTTCACCATTATTAGACAGTAGTTCTGATAATTACAACGATAGACTAGATGGGTTTAGTTCTTTGACTGATTTGGATTTCCATAGTTGGATGTCTGATGATTTTAATAGTTCCTTTGATTATTCTTTTGGAGTTTAATTTCAACCTCAAACAAATTTTTTTTGATTATGGGTTTGCCTAAATTCTCATAAATAGTTTACGTTTACGTTTACGTTTACGTTTACGATTAAAAGTTACTGGTTTATTTCATTTGTTTATGTTTTTTTCGCTAAAATATTTATACTGTGCTTTGCTACTGTGTTATTTTGTTATGCGTTGTTCAAGTTTTACTTTTACTTTTGTTAATACTGTATTATACTTTTTATACTTTTCTATTCTGGTTATTATTGTAATATATTTTGATTGTTAATTTTGTTTGTTAAATTTGTTAAAACTGTTACTTTTGATCTTACTATATTGTATATACTGTTTATTTTCTTAATATCTTACTTTTATTATTACAGAGTTGTTTGTTTTATTAAACAAAACAAATGAAAAAAAAAAAAAAAGTTAAAAATAACAGGCTAAGAAAAATTTAAAAAACTATCGCAAAAACAAGAATTATATTAAAAGATCAAAGATAAAAGCAAACAATCACCATGACAACATTGCTTTCAAGATTGGTTTTAATGATTTCAAACTACGTAATACAATGTATTACGTTGCTATCTAACGTAATAAATCGTAAAACAATTATCTTGATCTGATTTAATCTGATTAGATTTTTTTTTTTAATTTCTAGCAGATTACGATTTCAAGCCAGTACAGTACCATCAAATTTGTCAATTTTTGTAGAATACAGCATAAGATTAGTAGAAAACATTAAACATGAGTAAATCTTTTAATAACAGAATATTCATAGTAGATAAAAAAATGAATCCCTTATTTAAAGTACATAAGAATCGCTTTTATAACCATTTTCACTTCACTCTTATTAGATTTCAATCGTCTTTGACTATTACTGACCCTTTAATTTTATATCAAAGTTATATAATGTTGGGTAAATTAAAACCAGATGAAGCACAATATAGGGCAATGAGAGAAATAAGATCTTTATATGACAGAGTTAAGGATTATAATCCTCCAACTGATTATAAACATCGCATGGAAGTTTTAACTAAACTTTTGGGAGATAATAAGCAAAATTTAGATCAAGAAAATCTAGATAAGTTGGATAATTCAATTAAAAAAAATAGTTCAAATAACTTATTTAGCTTTTGGAATAATCCTCAAAAAAAAACAAATGCTTTAGTTAAACAACTTACAGATATAGAAGAAATATTCAGTCTTGATACACCAAAAGGTTTATTGATAAATGGCGAAGTAGGAAGCGGGAAATCAATGTTAATGGATATATTTGCAAATTCTTTACCACATATTTCAAAGAAAAGATGGCATTATAATACTTTTATTCTACATTTATATTCAAGAATAAATTATTATTCTTTACAATATGCAAAAAATAAATATAATTTAAGTAATATTAATAATAATAATCAAAACGAATATGTTATGCTGAAAATCGCAAGAGAACTTATAGATGAATCAACTATATTATTATTAGATGAATTCATGTTACCAGATATATGTGCAGCAAAAATTTTACAATCGGTTCTTGTGCATTTTTTCAAATTTGGTGGTGTATTAGTTGCAACTTCTAATCGACTTCCAGAAGATTTATATTCTACAGAATTCAATAAAAAACAATTTGTCGAATTTTATTCGATTTTACAAAATAGATGTCTTTCATATGATATGTATTCAAAAAATGATTGGAGAGTATTAATATCTGATTCTTCAAGTTCAAATTTATATTTTTTACTTCCAAATGATTCTCAAAATGATGATAAAATTTGGCTTGATAATGTAGAAAAAATATGTGGTAAACATGCAAATGGGAAACCATCAACTTTATCTGTATATGGTAGAATAATAAATATTCCTTGGGAATTCAATGGAATTGCAAAATTAGATTTTAATGATTTGTTTAAAGAGCAACTCGGTCCACCAGATTATATAGCTTTGGTTAATAAATATCATACAATTATTTTAGATAAAGTTCCAGTTCTTTCTCTTAAAATGAAAGATGATGCAAGACGTCTTATTACTTTTATTGATGCCTTATATGAAAGCAGAGTTAAATTAATGATTCGTGCTCAAGTTCCACCTGATAATCTTTTTTTCCCAGAGGCTAAACTTAATTCTTTTTCAACAGAAGATGATAATTTAAAAAATTCATTAAATGAAGATTTATTAGAAAGAGAAATGTATACTAAAGTTGTACAGGATATAGAAAATCCTTATAGACCAAATATATCTTCTTATGATGAAACAACTTCTTTTAATGAATATTCTTCAAAAGCAAACAAAAAACAACAAAATCAAAATCAAAATCAAAATCAAAATCAAAATCAAAATCAAAAATCTCAACCCCAAGATAATTGTTCACCAAATAATCTTTCTTCATCTTTAAAAGATGATAATAATAATGGTAAAATCAAAAAGATATTTCAATCATGTGGAGATATTTATTATCCATCCACTTTCACTGGAGATGATGAAAAATTTGCTTATAGAAGAGCAGTTTCAAGATTAAAAGAAATGACAAGTTCAAGTTACTGGGAAAAAGATATTCGGCATCAAATTTTGGAAATTCCTGAACCTTCATACAACCAAAATGAATTTAAATATACAAAATCTTCGGGTGTTAATTATACAAATAAGTTTGGTCAAAATTCTCCAGAATTCTCTTCTCAACATATCTGGTCTTTAGGTGCTTGGGGTCCTGGAAAGAGATTAAAGGACTCTATTGCAAAAAAATGGATAAAAGGGAATAATTGATTTAATTTTTTGAAAAATAATTTTTACTTTTCTTTCCTTTTTATGTTTTAATTTAATGATTTTTAATGAAAAGAAAACAAACTGCATGGGTATTTATTTTTGAATTTTTATTAGACGTATTATAGATTATTTTTTTTTCCTTTCACATTTACTTAAAATAAAATTAAAACAATTATATTAAAATAAAACTTATTAACCCTTTATAACTACTCCCCCAGTGAGCATTTTTTGTTATTGAAAAATAGATTAAAAAAAAAAAAAAAAAAAATAACCAAGAATAAACAATAACAATATATATATAAATATGTAATCATTTTAAATTATAATTAGACTAATTTTGCTGTTGACCCTCAACAAAAGATAAAGCATTCTTTTGTGTAATGGATTCAACTGTAGAAATTTTATTATTAAATAATACACCATAGAATTTATCCGCAATCTGCAATAATTCTTGCCTAAATGTAGTGCAAATAAATTGAGTATTTCCTTTTTCGGCCAAACCATGGATAATTTTTGCAATAGCTCCTCTATATTGTGCATCTAAATTGGCATCTATTTCATCAAAAAGATAAAATGGTGCAGGATCACACTTTTGGATTGCAAATATAAGTGCAAGAGCACATAATGACTTCTGTCCACCGGACAATTGTTCTATTCGTAACTGCCCATTATCATTTGAGTTGAAAGAAACTTCAATTGCAATCCCAACATAGTTTTCAATCGAATAAGTTGAATTATTTTCATTTTCATTTTCATTATCATTTTCGTTTTCGTTTTCGTTTTCCTCAAGTTGTGTATTCTTACCAAATAATTTATCCGCTTTTCTTCTAATAATTAATCTTCCTTTTCCATTGGGTACTAATTCTTCAAATATTTCAGCAAAATATTTTGAAACAGCCTTGAAAGTTCTCTCAATTGCTTCATCCTTTCGAGAATCCAAAACCATAATTAATTCTTGGATTGATTCTTGAGAATCAGCTAATTGTTCTTTTCTAGTCAATAAAGAATCCTTTTCGTGATTAAAATTACTATATTGTTCGAAGGCTTTCTTATTTACATGACTGAATTTTTTAAGTTCATTATTTATTTGGTTAAGTTGCCGAAGAATATTCTCAGAAGAATCATTTTGGTATCTTTCGAATGCATTCTCAGGAAGCGCTCCAATTTCACGAATTTTTGTGTTTATTTCATTTTTTCTTTTCAGTAAAAGGCCACGCTTTGCAGCATTTCTTTGTAATAATTTCTGTTGTTTTTGCAAAGATTTTGCTTCATCCATTTGTCTTTGTTGTAAACTAGCGATTTCTTGTTGTTTTTCACTTAATTCATTATTCAAATTTGTAATCTCATCAGTTAATTTACTTTGTCGCTCAATGATTTTTTCTAAATCTTTATTGAGTTTCTTTAGTGAGGATCTAACTTCTTGAATTTCCTTTTGGTTTGTAGTAGGGGATGTACTTTTCATGTCATTATCGAATCTAGCTTTTTGTTTATAAAGATTTTCATTTAATTCAGCTTCTAATGGCAATTTCTTTTCTTCAATTTCTGTTAAACTAGCAAGCAAATCACTATATTGTGATTTCAAATTTGGAATTTGGATATTTAATTTTTTTAGAGTTTCTAATTCACTTTCAGATAATTTTTGTACAAATGGTTCTTGCAAATCTTTATTGAAATCAGCTTCTTCTTTTTGTAAAGTTGATATTTCTGATTGTAAATCTTTTATTTCAGTATTTTGCAAACGTAAATTTTCATCACATTTATTAATTCTAAAAATCAATTGTTTTTGATCATTAATATTATTTTCTATATTTGTTTGCAAAACTTCAACTTCAGCTTTTCGTTTTGTTATATCTGCACCTAGATGAGTAATCTGTTGATTAAGACTTTCAATTTCTTTTTGTAATTTATTTAATAAATCAGATTTTTTCTCGCAATCCTTCAATTTTAAATTATATTGTTTAAAGGCAGTTAATCTTGAATTTTTTTGATCATAATATCCACCAGTGAGAGCACCCTTTTTATCAGCTCTATCTCCATTTAAGGTTATGGCACTAAGACCATGAGCTCTTGCATATTCTGAACCGATTTCAAGGTTTGAACATATTATTGTTTGACCAAAGACAGTTTTAAAAGCATTAATAAATTTAGGATCAAATTTTAATTGAGATATTAATGGGATTGAATTATTATTTTCAGGAAAATCTACAGTTCTGGGGTTTAGTCTATTTAAAGGCATAAAAGTTACTCTTCCAGATCTCTCCTTTGTCAATAATTCCATTAATTTTGAAGCAACTGTATCATTATCTACAACTACATGAAACAAACTTGTTCCAGCAGTGACTTCAGTAGCTAGTTTATAAATATCATCAACTTGAAAGAGTTCACAAATCATACCATGTACTCCTTGAATATCATGTTGGATTGCTAATCTTCTAACAGATTTAAGACCATCAGCCATATACCTATCCATTGTTCTATAAAATTGAGATTCAGAATTATTTTTAGCAGCTTCATCAGAGTGTAAATCAGCACGTAAGCGAGCTTCTTCACGTAATAATAATTTTCTTTGATCAATGATGTTGTCTCTTTTCAGTTTGATTTCATCTATATTCATTTCTAAAGAGTTGAGCTCACTTTTATAATTTTGAATGTGATTTTGCAAAGATAAAGATTTTTCATTATATTGGGATTTTTCCAATTCAAGAGATTTTAAAGAATTTTGAGAATTTTTTAAAGTTTGATTATAGGAATAAATATTTTTTTTCAGATTATTGATTTCATTTGTAAGCCAATTATCACGTTCGGTTTTATTTGTAAAATGAATATATTGACCTTGTTTTGTGTAAAGAGTTGTTTGAATTCTTTCAGATTCTGTTAATTGCTTTAAGATTAGTTCAGATTTTTGTTTTAAAGACTGATAATTTGGAGCTAAAGAATTTAAATCATTTTCTAAAAGAGATATTTGATTTAAAATTTTTTTAAAATTTTTTTCTTTTTTCAATTTAAAAATTTTTTCCTCTTCTAATTTTTCTTCAAGAGATTGTAAATTTAGTTGGCATTTAGCAATTTTTTTACGTAGGGGAGTTGAATCAGATTGTAATTCGTTTAAATCATATTGTAAATATTTAATTTTTTTTAATAATTGATCAATTTCATTTTGAATATCTTTTATTTGATTATCACGTTCATTAAATATTGTTAATTGATTTTGACTTTTATTTAAATATTCATGTCTTGTATCTTCTATTGTTTCAAGTACAAGCGAAATTTCTGTCAACTCGCGCTCTAGTAATGTATAATCTAAACTTTTCCTTGAACTATCTAATTTTTGGTATTGTTTTAAATCTTTCTTTTCTTCATCTAATTCATTAAGTCTTTCTTGTAAATTATTTAAAAGTTCATCAACTTTTTCTCTCTTATTATCAGTATCTTGCATAAGTTTTAAAGATTCAATACGTCTCTTTTCATAGACTTGTGTACCGGCAACTTCTTTCAAAAGGATTAACCTATCAGAGTCTTTTGCGTTTGTTAAACTTGTAATTCTGCCTTGTGGGACAATGTAAAAAGGGTTAGATCTAGAAAAACCAGCAGCTTCTAATAAATTCATTACATCGGTTTTGGTTGCACTGGTTTTATCCAGCGAATATTCATCTTTTTTCAAACCAATAGTTCTTCTGAGATGGACTAAGTCTTTGCCTGTAGGCAGTCTTCTGTCAGAGTTGTCGAAAACAATTTCGACATATGCACTCATTGTAGCACTTCCCGAGCCTTCATGCAATAATGCTAGCCTCTCTTCTCTAGATAAATGTGTGTATGCGTCACTTAGTACGAATCTTATAGCGGATAAAAAGTTACTTTTGCCGGACCCGTTTCTGCCCACTGTATGTTAGACTATACTATAAAAATATAATATATGGTATACTTTGTATACTTTGTATACTTCGTATACTATATATGTTATATTATATGTATTATATGTTATATTATATGTATTATATGTTATATAATATTATATAGTATAATATATAATATATAATATAAATACATACTATACTTCAAATAATATGCATATACACCTACCTATTACATTCACCCCTGGACTAAAGGGGTCCATGACCGTTTGGTCTTTGTAAGACTTGAAGCCTTGAATGGTGACCTATTGTTAGGATGAGTGAATGAGTAAAGTAAATAATAATAAATAATGAATAATAATAAATGATAAATAAATAAAATATATGAAAGCAAACCGATTTCTATATACAAATACACATGGTATATAAATACAGTATACTGGGTATACTATATATTATATAGTATAATACAATATAATAAATAATAATATACATTATTATATATAATATAATATAATAAATAATAATATACATTATTATATATAATATAATATACTATATAAACAATATATATAATATAATATACTATATAATACAATATATATAATATAATATATATAATACAATATATATATAACACTACAATATATTATATATTATACTTTGTATACTATAATTTATTTTATTGTATAGTATACAAAATAAAAAACAAGACTTCGTACACGAGTGTTGTTTACATAGTTTATGTTGTGGGGGTATATATATATATATATATATATATATATATAAATATATATGCATATATTGTTTATATAGATTATATAATAAGTTTTGCATATGAGTATACAAACCACATACACACACATATACACACACCATAAACACCACTAGTATAATCAAACAATGTATGTATGCATGTATGCATGTATTATATAGTATTATATTATATTATTTATACTGTAGTATATATAATATATTATAGTATATTATATATAATATATAATGTTATACATAGTATTATATATATAATATAAACAATATAATCCCATATTTATAAATAACAGTTATATTTTTAATATTCCAATAGTATATTATATTATAGTATATAATATACATAATATATTATATAGTATAAATATAATATATACTATATAATACACAAAAAATGTAAACAAAACACGCGTAAATGATTTGTAAATGTAAATACTATACAACAAAATAAAATACTATATAATATATAATATATAATACTATATAATATGTAAATACTTCAAATACTACATAGTATACTATCGTATACTATGTGTATGTAATTGTACATTTCCTGTACTAAAAACAAAACTCACCTGCTTGACAAACATCTCGTTTTAGAGGAAAAAGTAAACAGTAAAAGTAAACAATAAACAAATAAATGCAGTCTTTTCCTTAAAAGAGGGGTAAACAGTCGCAATGTTGCGTTTGTCCCAATTGGGTATGTAAACAAACAAAATGTAAACAAATAAATGCTCTTTATAAACAAAATGTACACAAATAAATGCTTTTTTTTTTTTTTTTTTTTTTTTTTTTTTTTTTTTTTTTTTTTTTTTTTTTTTTTTTTTTTTTTTTTTTTTTTTTTTTTTTCTGTATGTAAACAAAAATAAATGCTATTCAAGAAAAAAATATCGCGTTTCTGCGAATGGTTTCATATGTGATGGGTAAAGGAAGGAGACATTATGTCCACAATGTGGACATAATGTATCCTGACTATACTGTCAAAACCATAGCAACCACAAACTTTTCACATCACAACACAACATTGGTGACCATTTGTTTACACTCAAGGAATCACAACATTGGTGCCCATTGCTACTTTCCTGTATAAAAATAAGCCTTTGGTCCTATTTCGATTTCTTTTTTTTTCTTTCTTTCTTTTTTTTGTTTTATTCTGTTTCGCAAAGGTAAGTAATTCGTTGTTGAATTCAATTGAGTTGAGTTGATTCCAATTGTGTTGAGTTGAGTTCAAGTGAACTCAATTCATTCAATGTAAAGACAAATCATAACAAAGAGTAATTATTTGTATTGTGTATTTTTATATACTTTTTACTTTATATATATAGTATATATAAAGTATATATAAAGTATATATAAAGTATATATATAGTATATATAAAGTATATACTCATAATCTAACCCACAGTATGCAAACAGACCTCTTTGTGGAGCTCCAAAAACTAATCTCCTTGGCAGTCTCCGGCGACGATATTTCGCCTGCTACCCTATCAGAAACACTTAACGATCGATATGATGATTTCCTTAGCATTTTAAAAATCCCTGCGCAAAATGAAAACAGTCGCAAAAAACTAGAGTCTGGTAATATACTAATAGACGCAACTGAATATTCCCTAAATAAAGAATTTATTACTGAGTCTTTGTTGCTATCCGAGGAACTCTCGTTAGATGAAATTATTTCTGCAAATTTATTATTGCAGGGTACAAATTCTGTATCAAAATTTGATAGAACACCAAGCCAATGTGCTGTTATTTTGTATGACATAAGAAATGAGTTTCTTTTAGATTGTCTGAGACTTATTTTTGAAACTCATTTCGCATCAACTTTGCCTGATGCTAACAATAACATCATACGTCCTTCAGTAAAAGATAGTATTGTAAATTTCTCTAAAAGATTGCTAGAGTCAAATTTTCTCACTTTTAAATCATTAACTAACCTGGCTCGCACATTTAAATCTAGAATAAAAGAATTGAATGAAAAAACAAGAAGAGCACACTTTTTAGGCCAAGATCAAAAACAAGGTTACATGGAGTTGATAAAACTACGCTATGAATCAACCGTAAGAGAACATGATAGTTTATGTCAAATTTTATATTATTTACCACAAATAAATAAAATATCCTTCCAAGATGTTCAAGAATTAACTTCCTATATACAATCTTTTGATACATATGAATCAAATTTAATTCACACAATTCCTCCTCTTCTTTCAACTTTCTCTTCTATATGTGAAGGTACTTATTCCTTTGCCCCCGATAATCAACTTGCAATTGATGTGCAAAATTTTATTATAAATGATATTAACAACACAATTTGTAATCTATCTTATCTCATCCCAGTAATACAAATACTTTGGATAGCGTATTTCAATGGTCTTTGTAAACTAGAAAAATTACCCCAATTGGAATATTTAAAAGACATCTTTAACCCAGCACAAAATGCTGTAAAGAAAGGCGCTTTCGAGTTTTTAATGGTAATAGCTAGTGATATAAATGCAAATAATAATACACTCGATATTGATACTGCCCTGTTTCAAAATTTTTTAAGAAAACGTGTACAACTTTTAAATGATCCCTTATACATTTCCTTATCTTTAAAATGCATTTTACAAGAACAATTAGAATCATTCATAGATGTTTTAGTTTCTAATCTAGCAGATTTATTAAAAGAAATGAGATTAACAGAAGAAGATCTCATTTTTTCTCGCTCAAATTTAGAATTTCCCCAAGATGAAAATGATGATGCTCCTGATTTTGAATTGGATAGGTTTTTCTATTTCATTTCTCAATTATATCACGGTAGAGAAAATGCTGCAACTTTGTTTTGGAATGACCCTGAATCAAATCTATATGGCTTTTTAGCTTGGGCATGCCAATGCCGTTCTCCTATGCTTATTGCTACCTGTTGTGATATGCTAGCATCTTTAGCAACAGGTAAGGAATGTAGTGACGCTTTGGATCATTTTATGAATGTAGAATCAATTCAATCAGGATCTTTAAGAATACGCAAAAGTTATAGATTATCTTGGGAATATATCTTATCTTCATTTTCTTACTACTTAGAACAACTTCAACCACCAGAAGATGCAAGATTAACTGATAACATTAATTATCTTACTCTAAATAACGAAGGTCTTGACGAAGAGGCTCTTTATATGTATGTAAGCTATCTTCGTTTAATGACCCAAGCTATAAAATATAGTTCCATATGTAGGCAATCTCTTTTAAATAGTCAGGAATTCCCTGTTATTGATATACTATTTAGGCTTTTAAACTATAGTAACGTTTTTAAAGGCCCAATCTTTTTATGCATCTCTGCTTTTATAACTGAAGATAATGTTCTTCTGAGAGATCAAGTTTGGGATCATTTGGATAAATGTATTCTTTATATAGACTCTTATAACCCCTCTTATGTTTCCAAATCTTTATCAACCAAGGAGAGATTTAATAGACAACTTGTAAACTATCCAGATGTAAGAGGCTTTATTATTCTTATAAATTCTTTACTTTCAGGTTCTCATTTAACTACCAAACTATCCTTAGGTTTCCCAGAAAACCTTGGAGTTCTTTATAGACTTCCTGGGATTAGACCCTACATCGATTTTATAGTAAATGAAGCTTTTTATTCTACTGCAGCTGTAGAATTTACAAACGTACAAAGAATAGCACTTCAATTACCTTGTTTATCATTTATTCGTCTTTGTTTATCAAAATTAAATCCCAATTTGATTTTATTCTCTTCCAATTCTGGTGTAAACATGGACTCTATAGTTTCTTGCTCTACATTTGCAGAGTTTTTAAAATTAAATCCATCTACTTGGATACTCGATTATTTATTTGATGAAAAAATTTACGGTGTACTTTTTAGTATTATCTCTGTTGGAATTGATGCAATCTCAGAACAAGAAGCTTCTAGTCCAATAGTACAAGCAGTTACAGTATCTTTGGAAATAGTTTTACAAATTTTAGAAATACAAGAATTATACTTCGATGTTTTGTTGCCTCAAATAGAACAGGAACCTTCTTGGAGATCATTATTAAGTACAAGTGCTCGAGCATTAAAATCTTTTGCTGATGCTTTGTTATACAATTTACATGTTGTTTCACATATTGCCTTATATTGCGGCTCGCATCATAAAAACTTAGCTTTAGTTTCTCTTAACCTTTTATCTAAAATTTCTAAATACCCTCAATTTTCCTACTCAGAAGATTCAAGTGAAACAGATGACCAAAATAGACTTTTAAATACACTCTCCACTGTAGATGAATCTAAGCGTATAGTATTTGGGTTTATTAGCCAAATTGAAGAGGAAATTGTTTATAAAGATGATGAGCCAGAATCATTAATTAAGGAAAAAATTTTAGAGTTTATTGTAGAAGATTTAAAATCTTCAAAACGACCTACTACTGCATTATTTTTACTTGGATTTAAAATTATTGATTCAAGGTCTGTAACTAGTGATCCTAATACGATTGGATATATTAACTCCGAAAAATCATTATTTTTATCTATTGTGGGCCTAATTCAGCAATATTCTGAAGTAATTGCAAGTGAGTCTCAATCTTTAAAATTACTTTTACTTCAATCAACTTGTAAAATTTTAGATTTGGCAATGCAAATTATTGTTTTATTATCTAATAATAGACTCACTTCCCAAATTATATTACCTTTCCTACGATCAGTTGACTTTTTACTTTCACACTTGGAAACAGAACCATTTGTTAATTCTCAAACTCTTTGGGAAGGTCTTTTATATGAAGATATATATAGTTCCAAGAAGGCTGAAAGTGCATTTTATCATTTTTTCAGCCATAGAAGATTTTTTTTGCAATTTGTAGCTATTGAGTTACATCAAAGTCATATTAATGGATCTAATTCACTTGTCACCAAATATTTAGAGGCATTAATAGGAGAAAAAGTGAGGGTATCATCTTTTGAAGAGTCTACAGCGAAATGTTTATATTTCTTGGATATACTCGAATATGAAATTTTGCCTCCTAAATCAAGTTTAAGCTCCAAGCTATTAGAACCATTAAATCTTTCTAGTTGTTTGAAATCTGATAAAGCTGGATTATTATATTGTGACATTGAAAAGACAAAAGAATTATTGGAAATTAAAAAATATGAAATAATGAAAACTACTAAAATAAATGAGGATACAGAAAAGTTAATAGATGAAGAAATTGTTAGAATAATTAGTGGAGTTTTAACATTTAATGGTAAACTTCGTGATAAAAGTGGACAAAATAATGCTTTATCATCATGGGAAAGATTAATAGAAGTATGCCTAAGTATAGAGGATCAGCCGGAGCAATCAGTATTGACTTTTATTTTGAAAACGTTACAAGCTGTTATTCCTAAATTAATAGATTTATCAACCAGAGATGTATTATTGACTCAAACATTAGCAATAGTTTCAAATTCCTTAATGATTCGTTATCGTTCACTTTATCATAAAGCAGATTCAAGCAATAATATTACAATGGATCGTACTTTAATACTATTTCGTACCGCTATTGCAGCTATACAAAATCCTATTTCTAATGAAGTAATCCGAGCAGAATTATATACTCTTTGCCATTCTTATTTATCTTCAGTTGAAGTTAGTTCTGGTATATTTGATGAAGCATTACAAAGTGTTAGTATGGTGGATGAAAAATTTTACGAAAATATTTGCAATGATGCAATTTATGGTGAGGGATCATGTAGAATAATGGCTTTAATGGCATTACAAAGTATGCAATATCTCGCAGGAACTAAAAAATCTGATTTAATTGTTAATTCATTAGGACGACAAAATTTGATGTTACTTCTTGTTCAGTCAATTAAACGTACAGATGACGAGTTACAGGAGCTTGAAGTGTATGATGAAGCTACAATTGCTTATGAACTAACTGCTTATAAGGCGTTATTGGCATTTTTATTACGAATTTCACAAAATAGATCAGGGGCATCATTATTGATTCAATGCGATTTGTTTGGAATTTTAAGGTCATGTAAAATATTAGATTCTGATCCTGATTTTGGATTTAAACTTATAAAGAATCAGAACGATCCAAATGTTGATTACTATTATGAACTTTTACATCCTGTTTTAAGATTAATTAGTTCTTGTTTACTTATTATGGGATCACAGAATAAGATAATTACTAAACTTATTGAGAAATTCCTTACTGAGAGACGACAGTTAGTCACTGCATTAATTAAGAAAGATGTATTGGAAGCTAAAAAGGATAGTAAATTGCATGAAATTGTCAAGTTACTTGTTTTACTAGTATCCCTTACTAATTTCGAGATTGAATAGATGACAAAACTATAAATAATGAATACAAAAATACGATAACAGAAAAATAATGGAAAGATGTGCACATGCACAATTAATATAATTTGATATATACATTATATTATATTATATACAAGGATAAAAGCTATATACAAAAAAGAAATGGCTTTGGGATATAATGAAATGATCTAGTTGGAATTAACTAAAAGGTCATTTTTTTATATGCTCGGTATGCATTCCAAGGGAAAAACCAATGTTTTTGTTTTAATTTTGGAGATAAAATATCGAAATTTACTTTCTCTAAATCTTTAAGAAACATAATCGTGGGTAACTGAATGTTAGTAACAATATCAATAATGATAATAATAATAATAATAACAAAAAACACTTACAGCAGATAAAAAGGGAACAAAAGAGGAATGACCGAGATTTTTTATATCATCAGAATATTCAGTTAATAAAGAACGAGCAGAAATTATATGATCATTTGCTCTTGTTGCGATTTCAAAAACACAGTCTTGTAAACCATCCACATTACCATTTCTTAAAACATCTTCTTGTTTTAATGAATATTTTGTACATAAATCTAGAGGTAAAATTAATAAATTTTTTTGATTTTTTAAATAAGTAGTACCACGTAAAATTGTACATATTCCAATGGCGATTCCTATATGAGAAGCGATTGAATCGTATTTTGTAGAACGTATAGATAGACTTTCAATAATTAAATAAATTAATTGTGAATATGTACCTTCAGAGTATAATTCAATATCATTTAAGGATAAAAAAGGTGGATCACCAATTCTATTTTCTCTAGATCTAAGAATTTTTATAAAAAATGATTTTGATAAATCAGTTGAATTTATAGTGTTTGATAACATGATCGAAATTGGATCATTCGGTGAAGGATTCTTACCATTATATAAATCATTTATTAAATCCTTCCAATATTGAATTCTTATTTTACCAATTGCACTATTACTTACAATATCTGGGATTTTCGCAGTTTCAATATTGAAGCAATTTAAGGCTAAGAAATTATCACGGTTTTTATTTTTTGAATAAAATTCTTTTAAAATATATGAAGAGTAATCAAATTTACTTAGTAGTTTATTACAGTATTCTCTAGATTTTTCCAACTCATTGTCTGAGTAGGCATACGAATTATTTGCTTTTACACTATACAGTCTATTGTTTGAATACAATTTATTTAGAAATAATCTATTATTTAAAGGTGTTCTATTTTTAATATTTGGTTTATTTTTTACACTGAACATTGGATTAATTATTTATTATTTATTTATTATTTATTTATTATTTATTTATTATTTATTTATTATTTATTTATTATTTATTTATTATTTATTTATTATTTATTTATTATTTATTTATTATTTATTATTTATTTATTATTTATTTATTATTTATTTATTATTTGTTTATTATTTATTTATTTGGATTAATCATTTGATTTGATTTTGATTTGGGTTATTTTTGTTAATTAATGTGAATTGGCTTCAGCACAAAGTGAATAACAGTAAATTATAAGGTAAATTATAAAAAAACGCCAAAAATGCAAAAACTACAAATTAAATATTCCACCTATTATTGTATACTGTGTTAAAATCTAATATATGGTTAGAGTTACTAATATTATTTCTAACCTATTATTGTTTCTCATGAACCATAATTAATGTATAATTCTGTATAACATGTACACTTAGGCCGAAAAAGTACATCATTGTCTAGGCAACAGGTACATTATGGTCAACTTATACAATATTTCATTATTTATAACAAAAGATAAAATAGATACAAATTTATTTACACATATACATACATACATACATACATACATACATACATACATACATACATACATACATACATACATACATACATACATACAAACATAGACATACACATACACATACACATAAGACATACATACTCATACACATCAATGCTTGTTCCTTTTTCCAGGGGGAAAAGAACCCCATTGTGTATTTAGTAAAGCATTTTTCTCAATTATTAAAGCATCAGCCGATAGAATATCTCTAACTCTAACCTTGTCTGAAGTAAAAAATACAATTCGGCCTTTTGAAGCATTTTTAAACCCATTTGTTAAAAGTTTAACTGTTTCATCTTTACCTTGTTCTAAAATTAAAACAACTTTTTTTGTGCCAAAACTATGGAAAGACCAAAATTTTATTCCTGCATACAAAATTTGTGTTGGAAGTAATTTTATATCTATAGGTGTTTCAACTATATTTAATATTCCCATTTTATAAGCATTTGATAATGCAATTTTGAATGCTAATGAATAAGATTTTGATAAAAATTCAGTAGAAAAATCACTTGGAGCAGTTCTCGCTAAAGCTTGGACTGTTCCAAGCATTGGACTTGCACGATCACCTAATCTAGCTTTACCAGAACCTTTTTGTGGTCTTAATTTATGTCCAGAAAATCCCGCTGTACATTTAGTAGGGGGATTTGAAGCTCCCTCTCTTTCACAATCTGCTTCATAGACTGTTGCACCCCAAAGAATATCTTTTCGAAATTTTACATCAAGCAATTCGGTACTGATTGTTTCATATCGAATTGGCTCTAAGGTTGGAAATGTTCTTATAGACGCCAAAACATGAGTAGGCGGTACTGATTGTCAGTAGGTTAATTGATTATTGCGAATAATCTATTTAGGAATAAAAAATAAAATAAAAAATAAAATAAAAAATAAAATAAAAAATAAAGTAAAAAATAAAAAATAAAAAAAATAAAAAAAATAAAATAAAAAATAAAAAATAAAATAAAATAAAAAATAAAGTAAAAAATAAAAAATAAAAAAAATAAAAAAAATAAAATAAAAAATAAAATAAAAAATAAAGTAAAAAATAAAAAAAATAAAATAAAAAATTAAAACATAAATTTATAAAATAGACACTCACAAGATGCACCAGGAAGTAAATCTCGAACAACTTTACTTGCTCCTTTGACAACAGAAGCCATGTAAAAATATTTTATAAGAGTACAAACAAATTTAATGTATGTAACGAAATAAATTTATATAGTATGCAGTTTTTTTTAAAAAAAATGCAATTTTTAAAAATCCAAAAACCTTATTTTAGACCTTTAAATCGATAAATTAATTTAATAACCTAGCTTATTTATTTTTTCTTTTTCTTTTTATTAGTACGATATAATAGTTTTTTTTTTTTTTTTTTTTTTTTTTTTTTTTTTTTTTTTTTTTTTTTTTTTTTTTTTTTTTTTTTTTTTTTTTTTTATTTTTTAAATTTCATTTTTGTTTTTCCTCCGTTGCCGTGTAAATTGTGAAAAACAAAAATAAAATTTAAATAAAAATTTAAAAATTATATTAACGAAAAATTAAAAATATTAAGAAAAATTAAGAAAAAGTACGAAAAATTAAAAAAAATTAAAAAAATTACAATTAAACGTTAAAAATAATAAATAAAAATAATGAGAAATAGTAGAAACAACAAAAAATAATAAAATAATTAAAAATAAACAAATAATAAATATCTACAAACACCCCATCATGACGTTCAAATCGACGATCAAAATGGTCAAATCAGTGAGTCCTAACTTCCCCAAAGGCCCTCCAAAATCACTAAAAACCAGACGAATGCAATTAAGATACAGAGAACCAATTGGACTTAGAGAGGCATTTGAAGAAGCTTTTTCGCTTTTCAAAAATGATCAAGATTTAAAATACAAAGCTGCAAATGATCTTTTAAAAGAAAATGAAAACCTAATTAACAAATGGAAACTAGTCTCAGGTTCAAACAACTCAAATTTACCAGGTTCTTCAAATTCAAGCAGTTCGCTACCGTCCGATGAACAAAAATCGTTCGATAAATTATGCGAAGAAATAATTAAATTGAGGTCGCTTGCGGAAATTAATAATCCATCGGTTATTTATAATTTCCACCATAACACTTCAATAGATATGACAAATCCTGTTTATTTATACTTAGCTGAACAAAAATGGAAAAGTTATGAATTATTAGTTTTAATGCAACGTATTGAAACTTTACATATGATTCCTGATACATTGCCAACTTTAAATCCAAGAGTTAATACACATATTAGATTTCCTGGTATGTATACAAGATGGATACAACCAGGTAAGATTATTCCAACAAAAACATCTGAAAGAAAACCAATAATTTCAGTTCAATCCTTTGATCTAGATCCTAATGCTGCTTTATTTGAAAAACCTCCACAAAAAAATTATTACACTATAGTCATAGTTGATCCTGATTCCCCTGATCCAAATAATAATTCTTACAAAACAAACCTTCATTGGGTATTATTAAATTCTTATTCTTATGTTAATGATCCATTACTTAATTTATCAAAGTCAACAGAATTATTTTCTTATATTCCTTCAACTCCAGAAAAAAATACTGGTAATCATAGACTTTGTTTATGGGTTTTTAAACAACCAAATAATCAATTTACAGATCCTAATAATTTTAAAACTTTTAATATTAATTTTGATCCACAAAATTTTGATATTAGAAAATTCAAAAGTGATTATAATTTAGACCCTGTAGGGGCTCATCTATGGAGAAATAAATGGGATTCCACTACTGATTATATTCGTTCTCGTCACGGCTTACCTCCTGCACCTGTATATTCAAGAGAGAGAATATATTAATTAATACGTGAAAAATCCAACATTCATATTTATTATTTTATTCTTTTTTTATTCTACCATTCTATTATTACCCCTATACAAAATACACTGTAAATATGTTACTCATTAATATTCATTAAATTAAAATTAGTCCTAAATAACTCAAAATAGAATAAACAAACAAAATAAACAAATAATCATAATCATCATTGTCATAAATTAAAAAGAAAAACTTTTCCCAGCTAATAATTGTTCAATAACACATCTACCAACAAATACGGTACCCCATTCAACCTTTCCAAGTGTTCCAAATGTGTATGCCATAAGACCCATTACCAATTCTGGACGTTCATTGCTATTTAAATTTACAGAATTTCTTGTCCCAGAATTACTACCAGAATTGCTTAAACCAGAAGAAGGATAAAGATTCTTATGCTGAATTTCAACCTCAAAAGCATCATTTCCACTAGAGTTAATATTATTGTTTTTATTATTAGAATCAATATTTTTTTTTAGATAAAGCTCTGCACTCTTCTCGATAGGTTCCTGATCCAGCTCTAATGGACTAGAAACATTTATAAGTTCCAGATATCTTTCTGCATCACGTTTAGCAGCAACTATATCAACATTATCATTTGTATATTTATACTTTTTCCCAGCCTCGGAAGCTGCCTCAGCTGCATATGATGATGCTGCTGCATATGCATTATTTCTTTTATTGTACTTTGATAATCCTGGATTATTATTGGCTTTACTTGTTTCGAATGAATTTAAATTTGAAATATTTTCTTTCTTTCCTCGACTATCTTTAGATAAAATTGAATTGTATTTCTCCTTTTCCTCTCTATTTATTAAAGAAATATGAAATGCATCTCGTCTACCTTGTTCATAACACCATAATGTTAACGTACACAAATACATACACCACCAAAGCGAAACTGCTTGTTCTAAAATTAACGGGTTTTCAAGAATTTTACGTAAAAATCCAGCTGCTTGCCATGCTGCATATCTTC
The DNA here is from genome assembly GCA_030573245.1 of Ascobotryozyma americana. Classification (NCBI taxonomy): domain Eukaryota; kingdom Fungi; phylum Ascomycota; class Trigonopsidomycetes; order Trigonopsidales; family Trigonopsidaceae; genus Ascobotryozyma; species Ascobotryozyma americana. The sequence goes on along the minus strand of JAJMCZ010000002.1, from coordinate 88,262 downwards.
CATCATTAGATGTGGCCCACTCTATAACCCATTTCATCGAAGATCGACGTTCCTTTTCCGTTATATATCTTCCAACAACTCTAGGAGCACCAGCGTACGCCCTCAAAGTAAGGGAATCAGAATGAATAGACAACAAGCCTACATGATATATTCCCCAGTTAAAACATAACAATGGCATTTGAAAATAATTAAATGAGTTTTCATTTGTTTCTAAATTCTCCTCTTTATTATTATTAGAATAACCAAAACGTGAAAATTTGCCATCGTTACCTGCTCGTTGTGTTTGATTAGTTTCTCGTGATGTATTATTAAATAACGAATTACCATTTGGGTTTTTCTGTTTTAACCATAAATCAAATTGTTTTTTCCAACACGTGAATGCACTTCGCATTTTAAATAAAAAATTTACCATTCGGGTGCGAGAAACAATACCTATATCTAGAATGCCTCTAGATTGCATGTCCCAACAAATATTTAGTAAACCATGTAATAAAATTAAACGTGAAAATAACGAATAACATTCTTG
>JAJMCZ010000002.1:30236-82736 GCA_030573245.1 Ascobotryozyma americana | reverse complement strand
TTTGCTTCTCCAAATACAAGACAAATTCTTGCTGCACTTGACGCAATTAATACTTCCGAGGGAACTGTTATTGTTGTGAAAAATTATACTGGTGATGTTATTCATTTTGGTTTAGCAGCTGAACGTGCAAAGGCAGCCGGTAAAAATATAGAGCTTGTTATCGTTGCTGATGATGTCGCTGTCGGTAGAGAAAAAGGTGGTTTCGTCGGTAGAAGAGGTCTTGCTGGTACCGTAATTGTACATAAAATTACTGGTGCTGCGGCTGAAGCTGGTTTAAAATTGAATTGTGTCGCAAATATTGCTAATTCGGTTATTAATAATTTAGTAACAATCGGTGCTTCCTTGGATCATTGTTCTGTACCAGGTCGTGAAGAATCTCAAGATTCTGACGAAGGCTTAGGTAAAGATGAACTTGAAGTCGGTATGGGTATTCATAATGAACCTGGTGTAAGACGCTTGAAACCAATTCCAAGCACTTCAAAATTAATCAAAGATCTTTTACCAATGTTACTCTCAAAATCTGATAAGGATAGAAGTTTCGTACCTTTTGATGATAATGATGATGTAGTTTTACTCGTTAATAATCTTGGTGGTGTTTCGGATTTAGAGTTTTCAGCTTTAGTTGAAACAATTGGTGGTGTACTTAAATCTGATTATGATATTACTCCAGTTCGTATCTTTGCTGGTCATTTTACAACTTCTCTTAATGGTTTAGGTTTTTCAATTACACTTTTCAATCTTACCCGTGCTTCTTCACAAGCTTCTTATTCTCTAATTGATTTACTTGATGCTCCAACAACTGCTCCAGGTTGGAAAGCTCCAATTCCATCCTCTTATTGGAAAAAATATGATGGTGGATTTCCTAAAATTGTAACTTCTTCTTCAGAAATTAAAATACCATCTTCTGATATATCTCTTGATCCAAATTATGTCAAGTCTTTACTTGAATCTGCTTGTAATTCAATAAAGAAGGAAGAACCAAGAATTACCAAATATGATACATATGCTGGTGATGGTGATTGTGGGGAAACTTTAGTTGCTGGTTGTGATGCTATTCTTAAAGCACTTAATTCTAATAAAATCAATACTTCAGATGCTGTTGCTACTGTTGCTAAAATTGCTGAAATTGTAGAAACTTCTATGGGTGGAACCTCTGGTGGTTTATATTCAATTTTCTTATCTGCTTTAGCACAAGGCATTAAGAAATTCGCTAAACCTAATTCTAAACTATCTATTAAGAATGTAGGAGAAGCTTCTCAATTTGCTCTTGAATCTTTGTATAAGTATACAAAGGCAAGAATTGGTGATAAAACTCTTGTTGATGCTTTAGAACCATTTGTTAAGACTCTTTCTTCAACTTCTGATATTCATAAAGCTGCTAAAGCTGCTCGTGAAGGTTCTGATGCCACTAGAAAATTAGATGCTAGATTTGGAAGAGCTTCTTATGTCGGAAAGGATGAACTTAAAATTTTCGATTCTGAAGGTGGTCTCCCAGATCCTGGTTCTGTTGGTATAGTTGCATTAACTGAAGGTTTTGCTTCTGCAAAGTAGGATAATTTTTGTATTTCGTTGACAAATTAAAAACTAAATATAGAATTGAAAAGAAAGAATAAGGAAACGATGTAATTAAAAATATAATAACATTCATTTTCTCAATGTTATAAGCAACGAAAGTTGGATTATATTTTAGTTTTAAATTTGATTGATACAGTTATATAACCATTTTAATTAAATCTAAATAAATAAAAAATGTAAGTATATATTTATATTTATATTTATATTTATATTTATATTTATATTTATATTTACAGTTACTTCACAGAATAAAATAAACTTATATTTCATATATATATAATTACAAGAGGGATCATAAACATTTCAAATAAATAAAGAATTAAGCCGTACTCTGATGCACCAGGATGACTGAGTCACCCCGTAAAAACATTTTGCTGATGAATCGGTCTCGATTCACTGGTTTTCCCTAAAAAAGTTAGCTAAAGGTAATTTATAAATTTTTTGTATTATTTTACTATATTTAATTAATATTTACATCTATCTATCATAGTAACCGCAATAAATACCTTTTTTCCCTTTGAATTTCGAGGTGTTTCTGTCCATATTTCTTTAACATTTTCTAAAACCATATTCGAATGCCGGTCAAAAGCTTTAACTCGAGCGAGTAATTTGTGATTATTTCTACATAAAATTAAAACCTGCGAATGATTTTGAACCGCTAATTGTAATACTGAAAGTGGACCATTTGCAAATTCATATTCTTCTAATCTAGAAATTTCCGCTTCGTCTAATTCTCCTCTTGGCTTATTTACTAAATCTCTATTTAAATTTAAATGAAAATGAAAACACAAAAAATTTAAAGTTAGTCAATATTTTTAAAATCAATTGAAATCAATTAAAAGCAAATTTGAAATACTTACGCCATATTTTCTACTTTTTTTTCAGTTTACTTTATTATTTTTTTTATTTATTTTATTTTATTTTATTTTATTTTATTTTATTTTATTTTATTTTATTATTTTTTTATTTTATTTTATTTTATTTTATTTTATTTTATTTTATTTTATTTTATTTTATTTTATTTTATTTTATTTTATTATTTTTTTTTATTTTATTATTTTATTTTATTTTATTATTTTTTTTTTTATTTTATTATTTTTTTTTATTTTATTTTATTTTATTTATTTATTTTATTTTTATTTATTCTATTTTATTTTATTTTATTTATTTTATTTATTTTGTTTATTTTATTTATTTTATTTATTTTATTTTATTTATTTATTTATTTTATTTATTTTATTTATTTTATTTATTTTATTTTATTTATTTATTTATTTTATTTTATTTATTTTATTTTACTCTTTATGTTGTAAAACCCAATTCTAAAAAATCAATCAGGGCAATTAATGAGATAATGAAATTAATGTAGGTGATAAGAAATATAGTTTTTATGTTGAAACTTACATAAGCTGTATAATAGATATTAGGTAAAAACAGTCATTTCGCGGGGGTAACTATAACAACCCATACGTCATGTGCGATATCCATGGCAACCAGATGTAAAATCATATTTCGTCCACTACTGCTATCGGTAGATTTTGAGTTTATATAGAGAAATTGTGTTTTTGAAGGCAAATTTAGTGAAAAATAACCACTTTTTTCTATTTTTTAACAAGATTTTAGTATAAATTTTAATAAAAAATTAGTTATTTTTTGAAATTATTTTTTTACATTTTTTTACAATTTTTTTTACAATTTTTCACCATATTTTACCATTATTTACAAAAATTTCCAATTTTTACGCTGATTTGAGTCAAACTTCAAATTCAGTTGAAATCGCTCTGAATTTTCAACCTCTGTTGAATTTTGTTGATTTTTAATTTTCAGCCGATTTCATTGTAAGTTTACTCCACAGTTGAACTATTTAAAAAAATTTATAAAATAATTAAAATAACATTTTTTCTACTGAACATCTAACAATTATCCTTTTTAGCTACTTCATCATCATCGTTGGTTATTATTATTATTGTCTGCAGAATATGCAGGATGAGTGCAAGTAGCACAGACAGTACAAGTAGCACAATGAGCACTTCTTCTGTGAAAACGCCACCTCAAATCAAAGAGTTTAGGCAAATCAAAGACCTGAAGAACGGCAGACGACGGAAAAAACAAGCTTCTCCAGATTGGGACGAATTCTACAGAAACGGCATTCCAAAGGATGTTATTGTTATAGAAGACAGTTCAGACGAGGAAGAGGAGGAGGTAAATGCTGCTGCAAATGCTGCTGCAAATGCTGCTGCAAACGGTTCATCACATTTAAATTCCACTTTAAGTGTAAACAGAAACTTATCTTCTATTGGTCAAAATGCTCAAAATGCTCAAAATGGTGTGAATGCTCAAAATAGTGTAAATGGTGTAAATGGTGTAAATAGTGTAAATGCTGTAAATAGTGTAAATGCTGTAAATGCTGTAAATGCTATAAATGCTATAAACACTATAAACACTATAAACACTGCAAACACCCCAAACACCCCAAACACTTCCTGCGTAAGTTCCAACACATTGAAAAACTGCAAACTCTTCAATGAAAACATCTTCAGTAACAACTACAATGACAACCATGACATTTATAGTCCTAAAATACAAATTTCAACCTCTTCGAACCTCAAAAGACAAAAAACATATCAAGAAGAGGAACAAGGTAAACGACGGAAATCTGAACTTTACAATTCTTATCTTTCATCTATTTCATCTCCCGTTAGTATGAATTTAAACTCACACATTAATTCAAACTTAACTCCAGACGAAGCTCTACCGTTTTCTAATCTTTTCTCTACGCAAAATCAAAATATAAATCATCATTTAAACGTTTTTGCTCCTCAACAGGATTTTACAAATTTTTCCCAAATATTCACCACAACCGGCTCAGTAAGAGGTGTCAAAGTGGCCGCATGGATGTACAAAGGACTGCCTGTAAGACAACCTATTAGAAAAGCAAAAGAAATTCAAGTACAAACTATAGTAGAAAATAACCAATCAACAAATCAATTATTTAATAATCATTTAGCAAACCAACAATCTATTAACAACAAGAAAAGTGTGGTTTCAAGTACTTCAACAAAAAAAAATATACAATCATCTCATTCGCATGATTGTACACAACATGTTCCACCTGCACCATTATGTGACGATGATAAAGATGGCCACTTTGTCATTGTACCCGATTCGGTAATTGCAAATAAATACAAAGTAACCCGACAACTAGGCCAAGGAACATTTGGAAAAGTTGTTGAAGCAGTTGATATGCATACAGGTAAAAGTGTAGCTATAAAAATAATTAGAGCTGTACAAAAATATCGAGATGCATCAAAAGTTGAACTTCGAGTTTTAACAACTTTGAATTTAAATGATGCAAAAAATGCTAATCGTTGTATACATCTTCGGGATTGTTTTGATTTTAGAAATCATATTTGCATAGTTACTGATCTATTATCAATATCTGTTTTTGATTTTTTAAAACTTAATTCATTTGCACCTTTCCCTACAAGTCATATTCAACGATTTACCAGACAATTATTAACATCGGTTGCATTTTTACATGATTTAAATTTAATACATACAGATCTTAAACCTGAAAATATTCTTCTTGTTGATTCTTCTTATACAGTTGAACCTTTTAATGCGCCAAAGGATTTATCGAGTATGAAATATAAACAAAGTAAACCTAATAGACTAAAGACTCGTAGGGTTCTTAAGGATACTAGTATTCACTTAATAGATTTTGGATCAGCTACATTTCAAGAAGAATATCATTCTTCTGTTGTTTCAACCCGTCATTATCGAGCGCCTGAAATTATTTTAGGTGGAGGATGGTCATATCCTTGTGATATATGGTCTATAGGATGTATAATTGTTGAATTATTTACCGGTGAAGCACTTTTCCAAACTCATGAAAATTTAGAACATTTAGCTATGATGGAAAAGATTCTGGACAAAAAAATTGATTATAACATGATTTGCAATGGGTCAAAGATTTGTCAAAAGTTGTTTTTACCAGATTCAAATCAGTTAGATTATCCAAATGATTTAACTACAAAGCAATCTCAAAAATATGTGGCAAATCTAAAGCCTTTAAATGAAATATTTGCAAAAAATATTCCTGGAAGAGACTCCCTGGTGGATCTCATTCAGAGGATGCTAACATACGATCCAAGAGAAAGAATTACTGCTAGAGAGGCATTACTTCATCCTTGGGTTCATATGGATATAAGTGACAATGGTTCTAAATCGTCTGGGGCTGGACAGTGATGTTTGTTGTTTGTTGTTTATTTGTTACGTTGTTACTTTATTTGTTATATTATATTTATTTCCATTCTATATATTATATTTAAGTATTACACTGTTATTCTGTTATTCTATTCTATTATTCTTCATTATATTATTATTTTATATTATTATTTTCTACGGGATATTTTGTTTTTGTGAATTAATCTTATTACGCTTTGATTGGAGTATATATAAATGTATAAATGTATAAATGTATAAATGTATAAAGTGTATAAAAATATGCAAATATATATATAAATATATAAAAATATGAACAAAATTTACAAAATACATATAGATTACAAATAAAATATATATAAAAATATATAAATTATATACAAAATATACGAATATATATATAAATATATAAATTATATACAAAATATACAAATATATATATAAATATATAAATTATATACAAAATATACAAATATATATATAAATATATATAAATTACATAAAAACTACATATAAATATACAAAATTTAAACTAAATTTATACAAAATTTGTACAAAATGTGTACAAATATATATAAAAATATATAATATACATGCAAAAATATATAAAAATACATAAAATATACAAAAATATATCAAATATATAAAAATTTTATACAAAAATCACATACAAATATATACAAATATAAAAATATACAAGTATATACAAAATGTACAAAATAAATACAGATTACATACAATATATACAAAAATATACAAAAATATATAAAATAAATACAAAAATATATAAGTTACATATAAACTACATATAATTAAATTACACACAAATATATACAAACTATATACAAACTACATATAAACTACATTTACAAAACATTTACAAAACATTTAAAAAACATTTAAACTACATACAAAATACATAAAAACACATACAAAACATAAACACACTCCAATTGTAGTTCTTAGTATAATTTCTCTTATATAGTAATTTACATTTGCTGGTAAATTATCCGGCAACACAACCGAACGTAGTAAGAATTAAGAAATTAAACGTTATAAAAATACAAACTACATAAAAATATATACAAATACATACAAATACACATAAAATACACATAACATTCACATAAAATACTCACAAAATACTCACAAATACACACAAACAAAGTAATCTTGCACGTATAAACTTATAAATTCTATTACCAATGGTGGAAACTGGAGACTTGAAAAAATCTAAAATAAATGATGTCGGCCGTGAAACCGGTCGTGAAAAGGTACATGAAATTGGAAATTTTGACAAAACTGATAAAATAAAAAAATTGAATATAAATAGTCATACGAAAACTAATGGCAAAACTCGTGTTGGTGATATATTTCTATTCATTCCAAATATTATTGGCTATTCAAGAATAATTTTAGCTTGTACTTCATTAATTTACATGTCAAGACATCCAAAAGTATGTACTGTTTTATATGGATTATCCTGTCTTTTAGACGCTTTAGATGGATACGCAGCTAGAAAATTAAACCAATCAACATCATTTGGTGCAGTTCTTGATATGGTTACAGATAGATGCACAACTTCATGCTTAATTGTATTTTTATCGTGCGTTTATCCAAAATATATTTTATTTTTCCAATTTCTTATCTCATTAGATTTAGCTTCACATTACATGCATATGGTTGCAATGAATGCAGTTGGTGAAAGTTCTCATAAATCTGTTAAAAAGGAATCTTCAATATTATTAAATCTTTATTATTCAAATAAGAATGTTTTGTTTATTTTTTGTGCTGCAAATGAATTGTTTTTTGTTGGTCTTTATTTGGCTTCTTTTCCTCTTCCAACCCCTCCTTGGCTTGGTGAATTTAATGGTATTCCTTTGTCGTACAGGACTTTGATTATTATTATTACATTTCCAGGTTGGTTAATTAAGCAGTTTATAAATGGTGTTCAATTGTGTAGGGCGGCTTTAGTTTTGGCAAGTATTGATTGTGAAAGGAGGAATAGGAGCACTTAAACTAAATATGAATAACTAATTATGAATATACGAAGTATATTCATAATTTGTTATCATATTTAGTTATCATATTTAGTGTATTAAGTTGACATTACATATACCAATAAAATACATCTATATATTTACTATTATGTATGTATTATTTATATATTATTATTTATTTATTTATATATTTATTTATGTATGTACATTATCAGTTTATTCAACTGTTATTTATTCAATTGTTTTTATTATTTATACTTGTTATTTATATTATTATATTTATTACTTATTAATTTACATTTACATTCATTAATTTTTCACATTGCTTAAGTATTTATTATATTACTATATATTATATATTTATATATTTAAATATTTATATATTTATACTTATCACTAATTCCACCCAATAACACCGGTCCCTAATATGTCCCCCTCTGAAATAATCCTACAGGCCAAACCTATAATAGAATTCTCATCTAGGACGTTAAAAACGAGCTTTTGGTTTAAAACTTCGTGGTTGCCATGAACAGGGTTTAAATTATGACTAAATAGTAGTAAATTTTCGTTTTCCAATGTAAAAATATGACGTAAATCTCCAGTTTTCAGTACTTCAAGGGTGTATATATTTCTATTTTGAGGCTTATTACCATTATTTAATTCCCATTTAACTGTATGTAGAATTGTATTTTTACCCTTTTTTGTATTTGAATTTTGAAATATTAATTTTGCTGTAATTCCAATTTGTTTGTTAGTGACTTTTTCTAAACTACTATTAGGATGTATAGCAACCATAGCTTCACCATCAACTTCTTTTATTCTAATTTGATTTCCACACATTTTTATGTAAACAATGTAGAAATATATCAACACATACAATTAATTATATATAAACACATACAATTAATTATATATAAGTATATATAAGTATATATAAGTATATATAAATAAACATATACAAGTTCATACATACACCTTATTTTATATACACAAACACACTAAGTTCCATAGTTACCTACAATTCACTCGTGATTTGACTCATGAGCAAATAACAATCAGCAAACCATCAATAGCCATAAATCACAGTCACAAAAGCTGTAAATAACAGTGTAACCAGTAATATTTACAACTATAGTATATATACAACTATAGTATATTTACAACTATAGTATATAAACATAAATAAACAAATTATATTCTCATATTCTTCTCATTATTTGCTCATTTTGAATTAAAATATAATTATAATTATAATACAAGATTATATTACCTACACACTAGTTCATCTGTTCAATATATAAAGTAATATAATACAATTAATAGTAGACATTATTATACATTATTGTTTGTTTTGCTACTCTTCAAAATTAGCAACTCTTTATTCATAAAATGCATTATTAACACTTCCTTTTTTATAAATCTTATAATTCCTAGAATATTAACATCTTATAATTCTTATAAACAACTCAATCCCGTAGCCTAGCATAACCCTTGGTAAGAATATTATCAACACCCATTCGCTCCTCTTCCAACACCAACAGTAAATCACGCATAACTATACTATGCTCCTCCCTTGCATCTCTTATTCGTATCATACTGTCTGATCCAGATCCCCCCCCACTTCCAAATCCATGCGTTGGTGTACCAGCACCACCACCATTAGCTGCACCTGCACGCATCCATGAATATTTTTTACCTTTACCTGAAGATGTCATTAATGCAACTGTAGCATTCGTAGCTCTATGCATAGATTGTTCTGCAAATGATGTTATTCCTCCACCAACAGATGAACTTCCAGGTGTACTATTCCCATCTGTACCACTTGCACCGTTATTTCCTGTACCACTACCACCACTTGTATTACTGCCATTATTTCCATTAGAAATCCCACCATCTTTATCAGATCCCTTTTCAACCACCCCTCCTCCATCATCAGGAGCAACAAGCGAATCTCTTTCAAGACTAGTTCTAGCAGAAGCTAATTGTAAATATTTATCTTCTGCTTCCTTATCCTTAATAGCAATTTGTCTCACCACTTTTGCTAATTCTGATGCTGTTGCGAGAGAAGAAGATGATGATCCAGATGAAGCCGTAGATAATCCTGAACGATGCGATAAATTACGGCGGTGTTTAGAACCCTTCGAAGATCCTCCTAAAGGAGTAGAAGATCTTGAAAATGGAGATGGTGATAATGTAGAAAAATTAGATTGAAGTTGTACTTTTTTCGAATTAGATCGTCTATATCTAGAAACTATAATTGTAGCAGTTAAAATATTAGTCAGCCATTCTTCACATCCTAATGTTATTAGATTCATTATATCCGAGTTATTATTTCCATGTAATCCACCATTTGATAACGAGTTATTTAATGATGATTGTATACCTGTTAACCCAGCATCTAAAACAATTTTATTAACCATCTTTAATAAATTTGGTTGATACAAAAAGGGGATAACAGCGAGATTTTGAAATGTTGTATCCACTTGCTGTCGTACATATGGAGAAATAGTATTTTGTAATCCACCTTGTGCAGTAGGTTGTATTAATCGTTGTTGTTGCGATTGCCCTATTTGATGATGAGGAAGCTGCTGTTGATTTTGTAAATTATATTGCGTTGATTCTCGTCTCATGTTAGTCATACCTGAACCAGTACCCATTCCTTTCGTATCTAAACTACTTGTATTACTTCCTGCAATAGAAGAAGAAAGAAGTGCTTCTTCTTCTTTAAAATCAATACCTGCAGCCAATAAAACGTCTGATATTTGGTCAGGTTCCGCGGCTTCCTTGTTTGAATTTGTATTCAAATTTGTATTTGAATTGGGTTTTAAACTTGTATTTGCATTTACCGTTGCAACTGAATTTGGCGTTTTTAAAATCATTGAATTATTATTTGTCTTTAGTGAATTATTTAAATTAGGACTTAAACCTCCAAGTATAGGAGTTTGTGAACCACTTCTAGACTTTGATGTATTATTATAATTAATTGTAGGAACTGAAGGTGATGATATAGTTGAAATGTTTTTATTATTTTTTGAAATGATGCTATTTGATACATTTGAAACTGGTGAGTTAACTGTTCTTGGTGAATTTGTATTTTTATTTAAGCTTGAATTATATAAATCCGAATTAATATTTGTGTTAGATTGAGAAACAGATGGAACAATCGGAGAAGGATAACTAGTAGTAGGCGAAAAATTAGTTAAAGGAGCAGGAGAAGTGATATGTTTTTTTGAACTTTCTGAAAAAGATCTGGGGAAAGCGTAACCATTTACTGAACCTTTTGCAGTAGAGTTAATGTTTGAAGATAAACCATTAGAAGAGTTTGATGAACCAGATGAAGGAGTACTAATGATAGGTGTTGCAGGGTTCGAATCATTAGAACCATTAGAACCATTTCCTGGTAATTGAAGACTAAATGCCTTATCGTTTGCATGAGAAACATCTGTTGAAGGAGAAGGAGAACTAATAGGATTTAAAGCAAATGAAACAGAGGGAGATTGTTTTTTCGAAGTAATAGTAGGGGAATTTGCTAATTGACTTGAAAAGATTCCATTACTTGCAGTTGGTAAATTTAACGGTGGATTTGCAGAGTTTGAATTAAAAACGGAATTTGAATTCAAACTTTGATTATGATTCAAAATAGAATTTGTATTTGAATTAAATATAGAATTTCCAGTCGTGTTTGAATTCATATTTGTATTTAAACTTGGACTATGGTTCAAAACAGAATTCATGCTTGAAGTAAAATTTTGATTTGAATTAAACACGGAATTTGGGGTTGAAATTAGATTTTGATTTTGATTAGAATTAAAAATAGAATTATTATTTGAAGTTGAAGTTGAAATTTGGTTTTGATTAGAATTGAAAATAGAATTCGAATTTAAATTTGAATTTAGATTTTGATTTTGATTTTGACTTTGACTTGAATTAAAAATAGAGTTTGAATTTGAATTCAAACTTGTATTGTTATTAAAGTTTAAATTTAGATTTTGAGTTTGATTTTGATTCACAACAGAATTTATATTTGAATTCAAATTCTGATTAGGGTTGAAATTTTGATTGAAATCTTGATTTAAGCTTGGAGATTGGTTGAAATTTTGATTAAAATTTTGATTTGTGCTCGAATTCTGATTGAAGTTCAAATTCTGGTTAAAATCTTGATTCTGAACCGAGTTTTGATTTAAATTTGAACTTTGATTGGTTTTGAAATTTGGATTAGTTTGGTTAAGAATTGGATTTTGATTAATGTTTTGATTAATGTTTTGATTAAGGTTTTGATTTAAGTTTTGGTTTTGGTTTTGACTTTGATTTATATTCTGATTTGAATTCTGACTATGGTTTTGAACTTGGCTTTGAACTTGACCTTGAGATTCGCCTTGACCTTGACCTTGATTAAAATTTAAATTATTGTTCTGATTGTTATTTTGACTTGAAGTCAAATTGGAAACCGAATTATCAGTCGACGAGTCTAAACCGGTAGAATTAGAGTTATTAGAGTTATTTTTGGAATGATTAAAATTAGTGGAATCACTGGAATTGGCAGGAATACCGGTGCTAGGAGAAAATTTTGACCTTTTTGCATTTGGGGCAGACGAAAAGTTGTTTGTTACACCATTATTGTAATTTGTATCTGGCGACTGTTGTCTTTTCATGCTTAGGGTGCTGTTCTTTAACCGATCTTTATTGTTTCCGGTGAATTTTGGTGGGAAATTCCCCGGGTTTATATTATTTCCCGGGTTTGAATTCGCTCCGCTGTTTTCTTCCGACATTGGTTGGATTTGGTGAAGTTGGTGATTGGAATTAAATAAAAATTCAAGATAATTAAAAATAAAATTATTTAAATTTAAAGAAAATTATAATTTAAATAAAATAATTTAAAATAAAATTCAATTTAAAATAAAAAAAAAAAAATTTTAATTAAAATTAAATAAATAAAAATAAATTTTTAAAAAAATAAAATAAATAAAAAAAAAAAATAAAAAAAATAAAAAAATTTTTAATAAATTTTAAATAAAATTTAAATAAAAAAAAATAAAGTAAAATAAAATAAAATATAAATAAAAAAAATAAAATTTAAATAAAATTTAAATGAAATAAATAAAATTTAAATAAAAAAAATAAATTTAAATAAAACAAATAAATATAAAAATAAAAAATAAACTAAAATATAATTCCAATTTAAACTAACAAAAGCTTAAATATAAATATACCAAGTGATAATTAATATTTCATACAGGTTTATCAAATTTTAAATAACTGTCTTTAAATAAACTTCAAATTTAGGCTTTAAATTCGAATAAATTAGTATTCTGCAATATTCCAACAGTTGCCGCAGAGGAAAAACAATTAATTTAGCTTGGTTTCACTTTCCATACAATTGTACAAATATGCTAAAATATGCTAACATATGCAAACATATGCAAACATGCTAGTAAACAAAGACCAGTAGCAACCAATTAACCAACTAACCAACTAAGGAACTAACTAGTAAGAAATAAATAGCAAAGACACAAACAGAAATTCCTTAATACCTGCGAAACTCTGGCCAATTTGTTCAAGTTTGCCAAAAAAAAAAAAAAAAAAAAAAAAAAAAAAAAAAAAAAAAAAAAAAAAAAAAAAAAAAAAAAAAAAAAAAAAAAAAAAAAAAAAAAAAAAAAAAAAAAAAAAAAAAAAAAAAAAAAAAAAAAAAAAAAAAAAAAAAAAAAAAAAAAAAAAAAAAAAAAAAAAATATGCCAAAAATATGTCAAAATATACCAAAAAAAATATGCCAAACTCTGCCAAACTCTGCCTAAAATATGCTAAAATATACTAAATTTTGCAAAAAATATACCTAAATATGCTTTAAAATGCCTAAAAGATACCTAAAATTATGCTAAAATTATGCAAAAAATTATGCTACAAAAGCAGGAAAAAGCAGAAAAAGCAAATACGCTATCAGACCAACACTGAAAATGGAAAAAATCTTGTAAATAAAAAGATGAGTTTGTCAAAAATAAACAAATCTGTATTTTCCGAAAAAAAAAAAAGCTAAAAAAATTGAAATTTGTTAACGTTTTTTAATTTTTTAATCTTTATTCTATAAATTTATTAACCGTTGTCATGGAGATTTCTTTTTATATAAATTTGTCTTTTGCACTATAGGAAAAAGTAAAAATAGAAATACAATAAGAAATAAGCAGAAACCTATTGAAAACCCGAAGTAAAACAAATATAAGCAGGACCCCGTTGGAAACCCGTAATAAAACAAATATGACCAGGACCCCGTTGGAAACCCGAAATAAAACAAATATAAGCAGGAAACCCATGAAAACCATAAAAAAGCAGGAATACTGATAGAAACCAATGCAATACAAATTTAAGTCAGAATAAAGGTTAATACCAAGTTAATAGCAAGTAAGAAACACACAAACAGTAAAGTAATAATAACACTAGAATATTGTAGATGAAATCTAATACAAAGTACTAATAAATATATCTACATCACAATCAAGCAGTCTGAAAATTAAACGTAGGCCCATACCTGCTCGTGTCAGCTTTCATGGCTTCTCTTATTGCCATAGTTGCATACTGAGAAGACAGTAAATGTAGTCGTAGAACCACAGAAAGATAACTAGTGTTTGTCTTTTGTGCACCTTTGTTTTCAAATTCGCTTTCAGGAATAAACACATCTTCACCATCCCTTTCAAGTTTATCACCCCTTTCCAGGTGACTGACACCTTTCCCAAGTCGATCCAAATCCGTATATACAAATTGCTGATTCAAATCACTGTGCTCTTTAAAATAGTATTCCAAAACTTTAGGCTTGCCAAATACATGTCTGTATGTACCTGTAAGAGAAAATTCATTAATATTTCTCTCCATCTTGTAAGGGTCCAATCCATCTTCCTTCATAAGATTTTCATATATTTTCCCAAGAGAATTTGTAGGATACTTCACTTTACATCCTGGAGATGGCAAGATAATATCATATATAGAATAAATATCCTTTTCAATATCCTCTTTAGTAACCACATACACTTTTGGCATGTAATCTTGCTTCACATCTTCTATATAATCTTCATCAACTTCATCATCATCATTAGTACTATTTTGCCTACCATCATCATAAACCATATCTCCTTCTATAACTTTCAATCCTAGCTTACGCCTTTCACTTGCTACTCTATTCCAAATATATGACTGATAAGAATGCACATATAATAATCTAAGATTGTATGGAATTTGAAGTAAAGCCCCCTGGTAATTAGTAGGTTGCTTTTTTAAAGATTTCAATATAGATGTTTCAGCTACAGCTTTGTATGGCATTTTAGCAGCTGTCAAGAAAGGGTCCTTAGTATCAGCCCAAATCTTTCTTGCCTCCCGAGTTTCGTTAAAAACTTTAACTTGTGGCATTAGAATAAGATTAACTGCATCTTCAAATTTATATGATAATATACATTGACCAATTTTATAAGATGGCACAGAAAATGTACCAAACCTTTGCATTCCAAAATAATTAATAAATCCATAATCTCTTAACCAATCAAAGGAGTTGGAAATTTTTTTTTTTTTTTCTTGTAAAATTTCTAATTTCTTATTTGAATCTAAACTAGAATCATATTTTAACACATTTCTTAACGTAATCAAAAACTCATTCCCAATTAAATCTCCCAATCCAATCGATTGTTTGGTATATTTAAACCCACCAATCTTTATAGCAATAAGTGCTTTATTAAGAGTCAATAGTCTATCTATAGTTTGATGAGCAATTGTACAATTTTGTACTGTTACACCTCTCCTATCCTTCACGCCAGCAAATGTTACTGATTTTGGATTAGCCCGTAATAATTTAACTATTAAACTACATGCTTCCATAGTTTCTTTATTTTCTTTGTATAATACGAATCTCACAAAGGGTTTTGGATGTCCATAAACCTTGATAACTTCTGAACAAGATTGTGCTCCTCTTCTTTGTTGATTATTGTTTCTTTGTTCTTTTGTTACTCCTGATCTTAGGATTTTTAGTTTATTATCAACGGTTAAACTGTCTATTCTTGTGCCATAAATATCCCGTAGTAAAAAATGGATTTTAGTCCTATTTTCTTTATCAAGATATTTTTCTTCTGTGATGAACTGACCACCTTTTTCAACTATTTCTTCAACTTTATTTACATTTTCCTGGCCAATAAGGGAGCACAAGGTTTTTCTTAATTCTGGATCTGGATTGAATTTTGATATACCGGATGCCGATGAGATTTCACCCTCCTCCTGTGGTTTTTTGTTATCTCTTTTGGTTTGCTTTTCTTCTTTTCTTGTTAACAAGTTGACCAACCCCAAATCTTCAAGGTGTACAACTTGACCATCTTTGGACACTTCGTTTACAAGGAAATCTGTATATCTTTGTTTCAAAAACCCAGTAAAGCCTTTTTCAGCAGAAATAAACTCTGTGATACCAACGTCTTGTTCTGTAGTTTCTGCATCAACTTCAGCATCAACTTCCTGTGCATCAACTTTCTGTCGTTTAGATTTATGCTCGTCAGTAACATCCAAAGAAGCCATATGGCAAACTGTTATGCTTAACTGCTATTATACTATGCTATTATACTATGCTATTATTACTTCTATAGTTATTTACAATTGATGGTTATCTACAACTATGGTAATTTACAACTATGGTTATTTACAACTATGGTTAAATTTACAACTACAACAAAAAAGGCCAAACGGTTGAAAACAACTGGAGTTAATAACTATTATTTAATATCAAAAATGAAACAAATATTCTTAAATAAATTGAGTTTTTTTTCAATCCTGTAAAATTTGAAGATTAAAAATTTTTCTTTAAATGCCAAGAAATTAAATTAAAATTAAATTAAATAAATTAAATTAAATTAAAAAAATTTTTTTTTAAACGTTTTCGCGGAAAATTTATTTTCAAATATTTTTGTTTTTCCTCTGGTTGCCATAGACAACCAGACAAAGTCAAAATATTTACACGTATTTACAACAGACAGAATATTGCTCTTATTTATAGTGTTTGTAGTTGCATGTTTTGTATGTATGATTTGTGCTTTATTTTTGTATTATTGTATTATTGTATTTACTGTATAGTATATTATATTGTGTACAAGTTTATTCTTTTCACACTGTATATAGACAAAGTAAACACAATAACATAGACATAGATATAGACATAGACATAGACATGCCCACTTACGCCCAGACAACGCCCTAACAACAAATGTAAACTAACTTCCTAAAACGGAAATGTAATTAATTTTTTTTTTTAATTAAACCCTTTTTGGTAAATTAAGGTAAATTAACCAGCCATTTTTACCTCTGAAGACCTTTCAGGTGGAATATTAAAACGCGAGATTTAAAATTTTTATAAATAGAGTGCATTGTAGATTGCTTGTCTGATTTAGTTGTAGAATATCTATTTGTGTGGTTTTTTGTCTAGTTTTTTGTGTAGTTTTTGGTTGTTTTCTAAAAAAAAAGTCTCTTTTTATTGTTAACAATTAGTTCATATACACTGTATTGTAAATTTCCAAAATACATGTTTCTTTCAAATTGGTTAAATAAAAAGGAAGTAAATCATGATAAAATAGAATGTAACGAAAAAACTAATAAAAATGATGACCAACCAAACGAAAAAAATATCAAAAATACCAAAAATATCAATTTGGTCGATGACGAACCGCAAAGAGGGAGACATGAGAAACGTCCTTTAAATTGTAGTCAAAGTTTGAAATCTAAACCTAAATACAAAATATCTGAACCTAATAAATACGAGCTGAGAAGTCGTTCGAGACATAAAAGAAATTTGTCCGAAACATCAATTGATGCTGAAGATGTAAAAGTTCATCCAGAAATAGATACTAGTAACTTATTATCTTCACCAGTACCGAAAACTCCTACGAAAAAGAATAAATTTATAGATTTCCACAATGAACGTTCAAGTTCGCCATCTCCAAAGACACCTAGAAGGATTAGAACACCTAAAACGCCAAATAGTTTAAGTACTCCAAAATATCTAATACAAGCATTATCTACTTCGAATCTCAATACTCCTGAGTTGATTTATTCAGCAGATTCACCAGTTTCGGTTAACAAATTGGACAAGTATAATCCGATTTTTGAAAACCACCCTTTAACACCTTCGACACCCTCGACACCCTCCACTCCCAGATCAAATATCTACAGTACGGCAGTTGCGTTATTTTCAAGAGGATCACCTTCGAAAACACGAAATAACAAAATGAACAAACCAGGACTTAATCACAACAATAATATAATTGGAAGAGAAGAAGAATATAAAAAAATTGATACCTTTATCAAACCAAAAATCGAAAATCACTCTGGAGGGTGTTTATACATTTCTGGATCTCCTGGTACAGGTAAAAGTGAGGTTTTATCTAGTATAATCAAAGACATTGAACAGGATGAAAATTTAAACGGTAAAATTAATATAGTCAAAATCAATTGCATGTCAATTATGAAACCAAGAGATATTTACAACTTAATATATGAAAATATTAAATATAATAAACTGGAAAATAATATTTCGAACGAGTTGGATAATTTATCACCAAATGATTATTTTGAAAAAATCGAAACACTACTCGTATCAAAGAAGGAGGTTTCTAATTTAGTAATTTTAGATGAAATAGATGCAATAATGACAAAAGATCAAGAAATACTATACAGACTATTTGAATGGGCTTTTCAAAAGGATTCTAATTTTATATTAATTGGAATTGCAAACGCTTTAAATTTTACTGACAGATTACTTCCTCAGTTAAAATCCCGTGGTTTGCTACCTGAAACGTTAACTTTCAATCCATACAATGTCGATGATATCCAAAGAATTATTATTCAACGTCTTCAATTGTTGGATGATATAGATTTTGGTGGTGGCAATGGCATAGATGACAAAAACAACGGTGTCCCACTAATATCTATACAAGCCATCCAACTAATTGCACGAAAAATGGCTTCAAACACAGGAGATTTAAGAAAAGCATTTGACATATGTAGAAGGGCAATAGAATTAGCAGAAGAGGATGCACGTAAAAAGCTCTCTGCTTCATTGTCAACCAAACATAAAGACAAATCTTCCTCAGAAGAATTACTACTAATGACACCTACAAAAAATTTTAAAAACAAAAATGATGTTGCAATATCCTCTATTTTAGGTAAATATTCAACAAACACAGCACCCAAGGTAACAATATCCCATGTAGCAAAAGTCTGTGCAAGAGCGTTTGGCCAATCTACAATACAACGTTTAAAAACACTAAACATTCAACAAAAAGCAGTGCTTTGTTCATTAGTATCTGCTCAAAAAAAGATTGGAAATGGAGGAGCAGTTACAATTCAAAATTTACATGATTTCTACATACAAGCTTGCAAACGTGATGAAATGATCTATCTACTTAAGCCTTCAGAATTTATTGAAGTATTAACTGTTTTAGAATCTACTGGTGTTATTAATCTATCTAAATCTCGACGTACTGGCTACGAAGATTGGACTAACAAAAAAGTATCTTCTGCAGTACAAGAGATTAATCTCATGACAGCCATAGGAGACATTGGAATACTGAAAAGGTTTTTGGCATAGTGTTTATGTTTATGTTTATGTTTATGTTTATGTTTATGTTTATGTTTATGTTTATGTTTATGTTTATGTTTATTGTTTATTTTTATTATATGTAACTATATGTAACTATATGTAACTATATGTTCTATATGTTCTATATATTCTATTTATTCTTATTTACATGCTTTTTTACATGCTTTTTTTTACATACATTACAACCATAACAACACATACACCACTTCACAAGGAGGTAAAGGCACTATGCAGACAGGTTACATACTATTATACTTTCTCGTTCTATGCTGTACTACAGAAATCTCTAAGTGCTCCTTGGTGAAAAGTTTGGTGTGCACTTGTAGTTTTACTATATAGAATTGAACTTTATAGATTCCAGGTCGGTCGTGAAAAGGCATAAATAAAACAAAAACGGCATTGGGGCATGAAAGGGCGCGAAAAGGTCACATGATTTAAATACCCTACCCTGCTCGGACTTGAAACACGGGGCCGGATTTATATGGCGGGCGGTTGCTATAGAAAATTTTTTTTTCTTTTTAATTCAACTATATTTTTTTAAAAATAACTCTTTTTAAAAACTTAGCAAAAACTTAGCAAAAACTCAGCAAAAACTCAACAAAAACTCAGCAAAATGCCTATTTCTTCAAAAACCGCTAAAGAATACGAGGATCAATACTCGGCTCACAATTATCATCCGTTGCCAGTTGTTTTCAGCAAAGGTGAAGGTGCACATGTTTGGGATCCAGAAGGAAAAGAATATCTTGATTTTCTTTCAGCATATTCAGCAGTAAATCAAGGACATTGTCATCCAAAAATTATTAAAGCTTTAATCGATCAAGCACAGACACTTACATTATCATCTAGAGCGTTTTCTAACGATATTTTTGGTATTTTTGCTAAATATATCACCGAATATTTTGGATATGACATGGTTTTACCCATGAATACAGGAGCTGAAGCAGTTGAAACATCATTAAAACTTGCTAGAAAATGGGGATATAAGGTTAAAGGCATACCTAAAGATGAAGCGATTATTCTTGCCGCTGAGGGAAATTTTCATGGTAGAAGTATTTCAATTATTTCAATGTCAACAGATCCAGAAGCACGTGAAAATTATGGTCCGTTTACACCAAATCTTGGACCAATAATTCCTGGTACAGATAATAAAATTTTAAGATATAATAATATTGATGATCTTGAACTGGCATTTAAAAATGCTGGTGATAAAATTGCTGCTTTTATTGTTGAACCAATTCAAGGTGAAGCTGGTATTATTATTCCTGATGAAGATTATTTACCAAAAGTTTTAAAACTTTGTAAAAAATATAATATTTTATTTATTTGTGATGAAATTCAAACAGGTATTGCAAGAACTGGTAAAATGCTATGTTATGAACATTCTAATATTAAACCTGATATTGTTTTACTTGGAAAGGCAATCTCTGGTGGCATTCTTCCAGTATCTGCTGTATTATCATCAAAGGAAATTATGCTTACAATTGAACCTGGTACTCATGGTTCAACTTATGGTGGTAATCCATTAGCTTGTGCTGTTGCAATGGCGGCTCTTGATGTTGTTAAGGATGAAAATTTAGTTGAAAGAGCTGAAATTCTTGGTAAAAGATTTAGAGCTGGTTTAGAAAATGTTAAAAATGATAGAGACACAAATGGTATAATTACAACTGTTAGAGGTAAAGGTTTATTAAATGCCATAGTTATTGATTCCAAAAAGGCTAATGGACGATCTGCTTGGGATTTATGTTTACTATTAAAGGAAAGAGGTTTATTAGCTAAACCAACACATGAACATATTATTCGTTTAGCTCCTCCATTAGTTATTTCTGAAGCTGATATTGACAAGGGTGTTGATGTTATCCATAAGGCTGTTATTGATCTTGCATCTTTTGTTTCTCCGGAAGAGCATCATTAGGTACATCATAAGTACATTTTCATAGCATTTATAAATTTACAAAGAAAATAATACAAATATTAAAATAATAAAAATAATCTAATTATATAGTAATTTATTCTATTTATCATAAAATTTACTGTAATATGTAGTTTAATACAAACAAGCCAAATCTAAGTCGAATATCATGGTACAAAAAGAAAGTTATTGGGTAATTATTATTTATTTTAATACATCCGAGGGAAGGAAATATCGAGCTGGTTCTTCTAAAATGTGTACATTTATACCTTTGTTGTGTCTGTGATGTTAGAGAAATAAATAAATAAATAAATAATAAAAAATAATAAAAAATAAAAAATAAAAAAATAAATTAAAATAATAAAAAATAAAAAAATAAATTAAAATAATAATAGTAATAATAATAATAAATTAAAATACACCACGAATAAATTAAAATAAAAAAATAAAAAAATTAAGTTAAATTAAATTAAAATAGAAAATAAATAAAATAAAATAAAATAATTAAATCAATTTTAAATAAAATAAAATAAATAAATAAATAAATAATATAATTAAATAATTAAAGTAATAAATAATATAATTAAATAATTAAAGTAATAAATAATAAAAATAAATTAAAATAAATTAAAATAAAAAAAATTAAATAAAAAAAATAAAAATAAAAAAATAATTAATAAATAATAAAAATAAAAACAAAAAACCACAAATACGCACCCAAATATCGAAGAAACACGGCCCCATTCCCAATTGTCGACGCCTTCTAAGACTTGTTTCTCCAAAGCGAGATTATGGAATTGATAGCGGACTATTTGTCTGTCTTTTTCCGCCATCAAAAGAGGAGTCAAGTAGTATCTTGCCCATAGTTCTTCGCGCAAGAGTTCACTGTATGTTAGTGTTTGAACGACTTTTATATTAATTTTATACCATCCTATTATATTATGTTATATTAACACTCACGTTCTCTCTTGCACTGTTCTGTAATGCTTGTAGAAACCGAAGATAGTAACAGCCAACCCTATTCCTAAAGCAAGAGAAGGCCTAATTCCTCGAAATGGGAGATTTCGCTAGGGTTGTTAGTTTTTTTTTTTTTTATTATATTTTATTTTAATTATGAATGCGTTATTGTAAGAGAAATAAACAAAGGAAAGCAAAAGAAAAAAAAACAACAGGAATCCTACTAGAAACCTGTGAGAAACAAAGGAAAGAAAAGGAACCAATTCGAAACCATGGAAACCAAGAAAAAACAAAAATAAAATAAGAACCTCTTGGAAACCAAGAAAAAACAAAAATAAAATAAGAACCTCTTGGAAACCAATGAAAATAATGGGACCAAATATAAAACCAATGCAAACTGAATTCCTGCTAAAAACCGAAAATAAAATCAAATTCCTATTGGAAACCGAATAAAGTAAATAATTCAGAAAAACAAAAAAGAACCCCATATGAAAATTTACATATAAAAACGTAAAAACTTAAAGTAATTAAAATACAAAAATACACAAACACACAAGTACACACAAATACACACAAATACATATAAAATATTTACATATTTTATATGTTTTACATGCATTTGTTGTATTTGTGAATTTTATATATTTTTGTATATCTATTCACACACCCTCCATTGTACTGGCTCGTATCCCTCCCGGGGAGGTAAATCCTGACCAGCCATAATCCGTCAAACACTAACGACCCTGCAAATTCAATTAACTATGACAGAACAATACAATTAAATTGTAATTGAAATTGTAATTGCAATTAATTTTCAAATTTCCCGATTTGTTCACAGTTTTTGATTCTGTATAGCAATTAATTTAGTTTAGGATGGAGTGTTAATTGTAGAATTGCCAGTGGTTGCTATGGAAGTGAACAAGTATATTTTTATTGGTTGTCAGGATGCATTTAAAGAAATTGCACGTAACCATGGGTACCAAAGGTACCCATGGTTACTCTATATATCCCATTTACCCATGCAATACACCCTATCGTATTCGGCTTCTATCGGCAATCGCTTATAAACCTACTCTTATAGTATGTCGGCAATAACGTGTTATTACGTAACCATTGCTAATTAATAATTTCTGGGGTTTATAAGACGAAGACAATTTAATAATTATTATTGAGATAGAGTTTCCGGTCTTGAACTGGTCGTGAGTGGTCGTAAGTGTTATATTAATTTATTATTTGTCTTGCCATAGTATTTAATTGGCTCTTGAAATCAAAAAAATTAGACAAAATGCCTGCAGAAGAAAATCCTGAAGAGGAAAGTTTGCTGCCGACTAGACCGTCCGGTCGAAATCGACCGGTTTCTTTAAAATCACATAACCGGTCATCGTCTCTTGGGGCCCGGGCCTATGGATATGGGGAAGAAGAAGCCGAAGGAGCTTCTGACTCGATTTCGGACAGTTCGGACAATTCCGAAGGTAACTTCAACAGTTTGGAAACTGGACAGAGTAATAAAAGCACAAACAGCACGGATTCGAATTCAACCAGGGAAAACATTTTAAATAATATACAAAAATCACTCGAAAAACTCCGTCCTGGAACACCTTTCAAAAGGTTTTGCCTCTATTCCTTTGCTGGGGTATTGGTTGTAATCGTATTTAATTTGGTTTTTTTACCAAGAACTTCCCTGCAAAGAGACCTGTTCAGATTGCATCGGGACACACTTCTTCGGTCGGACATTGAGAAAATTATTCTAACTAGTCCAGAGAAGGGGAATATCGAGAATTTCGAATCCTTTTACACCCATGGGGAACATTTAGCAGGCCACAACAAGTCCCAGGTCGACTGGACAGTGGGGAAATTAAAGGAATTTGGTATAAAAGCAAGAATTGACGAATATGAAGTTCTTTTAAACTATCCTCTTGAGCACAGACTCGCCATTTATAATTCCTCTGATAATCATATCGAATTCGAGGCAAATCTACAGGAAGATGTCCTGTCAGATGATCAAACTACTGGTTACAGGGACAGCGTGCCTTCCTTTCATGGCTATTCAGCTAATGGCAACGTTACTGGTAAATTGGTTTATGCAAATTATGGTAGATTTGAAGATTTTCAGCTTTTGAAGCAAAATGGAATCTCAGTCGAAGGTGCGATAGTCATTGTAAAATACGGTGGCTTGTTTAGAGGTTTGAAAGTTAAAGCTGCTCAAGAAGCTGGCGCTATTGGTGTTATTACTTACACTGATTTGATCGAAGATCATGGTGAAGTTACTGTAGAGAATGGGTTTAAACCTTATCCAAATGGCCCAGCTAGAAATCCTTCTTCTATTCAAAGAGGCTCTGTACAGTTTTTGTCAATCGGTCCAGGTGATCCAACCACACCGGGATATGCTTCAAAACCACGTGTACCGAGATCAGATCCTTCAAAATTTATTCCTTCCATCCCATCTCTTCCATTATCATGGAGTGAAGCATATCCCTTTTTAAAGGCTTTAGAAGGTTATGGGATTTCTATTAGAAATGATAAAGATAATAAAAAATTTGGTCCAGATTGGAAACCAGGTGCATATACAGATTTAAATTATTTCACAGGTCCTTCTGAACTTGAAGTTAATTTATACAATTTTCAAAATTATACAATCACACCTATTTGGAATGCAATAGGAACTATTGAAGGTCATAGAAAAAATGAAATCGTAGTCATTGGGAACCATCATGATTCATGGATAGTTGGTGGCTCAGATCCAAATTCTGGAACTGCTGTATTCATTGAACTTGCTCGTGTATTTGGGTTATTGTTAAAACAAGGGTGGAAACCATTGCGTACAATTGTACTTGCCTCATGGGATGGTGAAGAATATGGTCTTGTAGGTTCTACTGAATGGGGTGAAGAATTCGCTAAAAAATTATCTGCTGAAGCTCTTGCATATATTAATGTTGATGTTGCTGTATCTGGAACACATTTTGAAGCTGAATCTTCACCTTTATTAGAGAATTTATTGCGTCATTATGCCAAGTATGTTCATCTTCCAAATGGTGAAGAGAATCCAAATGAGAAAAATACTCTTTACAAACATTGGAAAAGGCAACCTGGTGGTGATAGAATTCATCCATTAGGATCAGGTACTGATTATACAGTTTTCCAAGATCATATAGGTATTCCTTCTTTATCATTTGGGTTTTCACAAGGTGCAAAGGATCCAATATATCATTATCATTCAAACTATGATTCATTCCATTGGATGAATAAATACGGTGATCCAACTTGGGAATACCATCTTGCTATTACGAAATTATGGGGTTTAATTACTACTTCATTAGCTGATGATTATGTTGTTCCTTTTAATTTGAAAGAATATTCAAAGAATATAAAAATATATCTTGATAGAATTAAGGATTTAATTCCTTCTGAATGGCTTGATGAAGATAATGATAATCAAATTAGATTTGATGAGAAAATATTATTCTTTGAAGAAAATTCTGATAAAGAAAAGAATGATAAATTAGACAATGTGTTACTTAAAAAAAATAATACAGTTAAACAATTATTCACAAAATTACTAGAAGCTCAAAAAAAATTAGAAAACTTGGCAATATCTACTGATGCTTATGCTGACAAGCTTAGAGACGATTATTCAAGAGAATACCCATTATTTAAGTTTTTCCATAAATTGAAACTTTTAATAAATATTGCAAAACTTAATGCTAAACTTTCAAAGATCGAACGTTTATTTATTTACGAAGAAGGATTAGATCGTGGACGAGATTGGTTTAAGCATATTGTATACGCTCCTGGCTATTGGACCGGTTATCAAGGATCCCAATTTCCTGGTCTTATCGAAGCTATCGAGGACAAGGATGAGGAAAATGCAAAAAAATGGGAACGAATTATACTTGATAAGTTGAATGAAATTATCAAATTGTTGCAAGTTTAGTTTACTTTGTTATGACATAGGTATGGTGGGTGTTTTATGTTACTTTGTTATTTATTATTATATCCTTTATTATTTATTATTATATCCTTTATTACTTATTACTTTATTACTTATATTAATTTCTATTACCTACTGGCATTTATGAATAAACATATTTACTTATGTACTACTTGTTATACTACCTCTATCGTATTGACCTCGCAATAGCGGTCCTGTACAAGTAGTTGCCGAAATAAAAAAATAAAAATAAAAATAAATAAAAAAGAATACTCTTACAAGGTTTGATCTAGGCTCTAATATAAAATAACTTATTATTTTTAAATTGAAAAGACTTTAAAAATAAAAGTTACCAAGCCAAAAAGATATGAGTATTAAAAGACAAGGTGGACTACAAAAAAAAAAAAAAAAAATATTTATTTATCTATTTAATTATTAAATACATATGTAATTACTCTCCATATAATTCCACATTAAAGAATAAGTTCTTTTAAAAAAGTAACTTTTATCAAATTTTAACAGTGTTCTACCCAGAAGACACCGG
Organism: Ascobotryozyma americana; assembly: GCA_030573245.1. Lineage (NCBI taxonomy): Eukaryota > Fungi > Ascomycota > Trigonopsidomycetes > Trigonopsidales > Trigonopsidaceae > Ascobotryozyma > Ascobotryozyma americana. Next base: position 55,988 of record JAJMCZ010000002.1, on the reverse strand, counting down.
AGGAATTATAGCAATTTCATCGTTTGGACTTAAAGAGAAACTTTTATCCTCGTTCGTATAGTCAATATATTCATAGTTAAGGGCAATATTACAAGAAATTAGAATAGAATTTGCAAAACCTGGATGTTTTAACTCGATTTCAGAAATTATATCGCCAATTGTAGATGGTAGTTTGTATTTTTCTTCTGAAATTCCTCCAACAAAATCCTTTGCTGATGCAAAGTATACAACTTTGCAGTAATTGGACATGTAGCTAAAAAAAATGAGAAAAAAAAAAAAAAAATGAAAATAAAATAAATATAAATTTAAACCTGAAGCCAAAAACCCGTAATAACGAGAAAATTTTTTCAAATATTCTCCTTCTGTAAAGAATTTCTATAATAATAGAATCTCAATTTACAGGTTTTTAACTATTAAAGTAGTAAAGTTCAAATACTTTAAATATATTTAAAAAGGTCTTGCCCGGATTCGAACCGGGGTTGTTAGAATCAGAATCTAATGTGATAACCAACTACACTACAAAACCAATTTTTCAGAAATTAGAAAATTATGCTCTTTATATTATGACAATTTGAAAAAAATAAAATAAAATTAAGTCTGAGGTTAGGGTTATACCGCAAAATAAACTTTGCGGTTAAAGGCTCAGTGGAAAGAATTAATATAATGGGGGTAATAAATGTATACATAGTACACATAAATACGTAGTACACATAAATACATAGTATACTCTGTATACTATGTGTAATATACAATACAATTTACAATATACAGTACCATTTACACACAATTCACAATATAAGTCTATAAAAAACTATAAACAGTAATCACCTTTAGGGTTTCTCCGGAAAAATTCAACCAGGTAATAAGAAAATTACATAATCATCTGATTGATATTACATAACAACTATGTCATATTTACATAATTGTCCGTGTTCCGTTCGCATAAAGTTTAAAAATACTAAGAAAGTTTATGTGAACAGAGACAAAAGCGAGTTTTTTTTTTTAGTATTATAAAAGATACAAGTTGTATACAATTTTAGTGTGCTAGAATTTTCAATATTTACTATAATATTTACATATCCAATGATGGGATTTTCTTCCGATTATGTTCCAGTTCCGGCTGATTCACTTCCAAACATTATCAACGCTATTGAATTTTCCGAAGCGTTTATTTCAACACTTAACTCAAAATCTTGGGCAAAATCAAACACTTATTTAAACGGAAGCGTGCAGACGATTCGTTCTTTTAGAAACGGAAACCAGTGGTATGGAAGAATTTCCTACCACAAAGAATTTCCGTTTGAAGTCTTTCGTGCTACTCTTTTGTTAAACCATACCGCGAATGAAGAACAGTACATCAACAGTTTGGAGTCGTATAAGAAGTTTCATAAGCAATCTCCCAAGTTCGGGTGGAAAGGTGTGTTTGTTGCTCTTTTATTTATTATTTATTATTTATTATTTATTTATTATTTTTGATCATTCCACTAACAAACAGGCTACGTGACAAGATATTCCACACCTTGGCCAACTAAACAACGACAATTCGCCGAATGGGTATTATCTATAGACTCGCCGTCGGCGAAGAATTGTTTTTATAATATTAGCATTCCAGCAAAAGTTGATGAAGATGAATTGTATTCAGGACCAGTATTAGGAGCTTATACATCAATAGAACGGGTTCGTTTTGACGCTGAAAAAAATGCAGTAGAATGGGTTATGCTGGTCACTTCTGATGCATGTGGATTTATTCCTAAATGGGTTCAGCATTTATCTTTTCCACGGATAATAACAGAAGATGTCGCTTTTTACATTCCTTGGGCACAAGAAAAGTATAAAAATGGTGAACTTAACGATATATTAGCGAGTCAGAGGAAAGTATTGGATGTAATGTATGCCGAAATAGATGCCACCGAGTCAAATGCTTCTAGTATTTCTAATGAGAAGATTAAACCTTCAAAAATTACTGCTCCGTCATCTCCTGATAGTTCCCCAAAATTGGAACCAACTCCAGAGAATGAAGTAGAACATGTATCTAGTGAGAATTCAACCACTTTAAAAAATTCTTCATCTTATCCAAAGGTTATTCGGATTTTATCAGGACATTCTACTCAGGATGAAAAGTGATTGATAGTGTTTGTAATAAATGATGTTGTGTTTGTGTGTTTGTATGTTTTCTAGAGTTGTAGTTGTGTTGTTGTAGTTATGTAACCGATGTAAAAAACCGATTGAATTGATGTAACAGTTAATGCAACCGGTTTTTATCAGAAATAGTAATTACTACGTAATTACCATTTCTGATTATAATTTTATACTGAATTAACTCAATCGATTTCATCAGAAACAGTAATTACTACGTAATTACCATTTCTGATCATTCGACTAAAATTTCCTGTACACTCCTGGTAAAAGCGACCGAAGCAAATCGAGTGATCGGTATCAGAAATTGACATTTCAGCATATTTTTGATATTTTTGATATTTTTGATATTTTTGAGCATATTTTTTAGAAAATAATTTAAGCATACAGTATAATAACTTTCAAACTTCCAGCAGTGTACAAAGCAGACATGGTAGGAAACAGATTCTAACTAATCAGCAAAATTCGTACTCAATCCATGCTAACAATTAGGCTTCCAGACTAGAGATACACTCGCCAGAGGGTTTGAGAATTGGTAGGTACATGCAATTACTGCATTTTGTATATTTATGGTTTTACAGTTTACAAATGGGTAACTGGTAAAGGAGATTGTGTATAGGAACTTGATTCGCTTATAAATTAACTTGGATTTATAAATGTGAACCTTGTAATATAAATTATATTATTACTATAAACTAACATTCAGACGGAAGACGATGGAATGAAATCCGTCGAGTTAAATGCTCGATACATACACATCCCTCGTTTGACGGGTCTTCGTATGTTGAACTAGGAAACACAAAGGTTGCTTGTTCGATAGTTGGACCAAGAGAAACCGGAACCGGCTCTAATTCTGGGTCTGGTTTATTATCTTCCAATATAGTTTCCATAGCCCAAAATGTAGCCATAGCAAGAATAAATGCTAATAATAACAATAATAATAACAATAACAATAATAACAATAATAACAACAACAATAATAGCAACAATAACAATAGTAATACCGAAAAAGTGGGATTAAAAATCTCAATTGATGTGGCACCCTTTTCTAGCATAGAAAGGAAAAAAACCGCCAAAAACGATAGAAAACTAGTGGAAACACAAGTTGCATTAGAAGATGCATTTAATGAAGTGCTTGTACCCGGCATTAATACAAGATCAAAAATTTCAATTAAATTGCATATTTTGCAGCAAGACGGATCAGCATTTTTCCCTGCATGCGCAATTGCAGTTTCGCTTGCATTAGTCGACGCAAGTATTCCAATATACGATTATGTGTGTTCCTTATCCGTTGGATTGTTCGATACTACGCCTTTATTGGATTTGACTCAGATTGAAGAAAGCTCAATACCGTCTATTGTTATAGCCACCAGTGGTAATAGTAATAATAATGTTTTGGCGTTGTTGACAGAATCAAAAGTTCCTGTTTTGTATGTTAACGAGATGATTTCGCTAGGGATATCGGGGTGTGTTTTTATGAGGAGAGTGATTGATGATGTGATACGAGAGCATGGTGGGAGGAGAATGGCATTAATGCATATTTGATACCCAAATCCTTTTCCCTTTCTCCAATCCTCCAGTTAGATAGAAGCCACATTTTATTTTGCATTTTATTTTGCATTTAATTTTGCATTTAATTTTGCATTCAATAGGTAAAAAAGACACAACATAAATAAATATAACTAAATAAAATCACTAACAAATTAAACATTAAAATTAAAACTACAATTAAATAATAAATAAATAAATAAATAAATTAATTAATTAAAAGCATTACTCATTACTACACATTAGGGCATATAATTTTTTTGCATTATTATTATTTTAGCTATGCATTTAACACCACATTATTAGCATTTAACACAATTTCTATAAAAAAAAATTTGCAATAAAATGCGGAGAAAATGTGGATAAAAATGTGGATAAAAATGTGGATAAAAATGCAACTCAAATGCAACACAAATGCAACACAAATGCAATACAAATGTGTGCATATTTTTTTTTCATTTCATTTTATTATAAAGTTACACCACATCCTGCTTCCCCTTCAAACCGTTTCTTCTCTTCTCCAAAACAGTATAACTCGGAACAACATTTGAAAGATCAAAAGAAGGAATTCTTAAGGGAAAATCAACAGCAAACATGAGTTGCTCTGTAAAAATTAAAAACCCACACAATGAAGTAATAAACCCAAAAGCACCAGAAGCCACTTGACACCTATGACCTATTAAAGCAGCCGAATGGTTACCACCAACATATTGACCCATTTTAAAATAATAAGCAGCGGTGAAAATATTATTAAATAATAAAGTAAAAAACAAAGTGAATAAAATAGCATTTGTACGAATTGAACAAATCATTACAAGAAAAGTCATACAACTGAAAAAAGTGAAAAACATTCCGACGGAATCTAAAAACTCGGTAGTTTCTAAACCTTCTTTAAAAGATACACCGTCTGGAGCGAAATAACCAGCGGAATTGAAAAAAGGTATAGTTGAAGTTCCTATTGAAATGAAAAGACCACCATACATTCCAAAAGTACAAAATGAGAATGTATTGCCTAAAAAGAATTCTAAAATAGAACAAAGAACTTGAAGCATTCCTGCAATAAAAATAAGTGATGTATTAAAAGCTTGACCAGTACCTGAAGAACCTCTCCATCCCATCATACATGCAGACATAAAACCTAGGTTTACAGCAAATGCAAACATTCCTAATGGAGTAGGATTACCATATTTACGTCTGAGATCGCCGGCGACTGATATCTTGGGATTATTGTACATCTGTTCAAAGATTTCCGATGGAATCGTATTCACCGATCCTCGGGTACGCATCCTTGTCGCTTTCGTTCCATATGTGTCTTCTGGGTACAACTGGGACGTTCCTTCGTTTTCTTCGTAGTCTGCGTTAGCAGTTGCAGTTTCTGTGGACATGTTGTAAAATTGGTTATAAAAATTTTAATTTTTATAACAATGGAATCTAATAATAATAGTAGAATAATATACACAATATATATAGAATAATATACACAATATATATAGAATAATATAACACAATATAAGCTAATATAATGTAAACAACAATGCTGTTTATATAGATTCGAAAAGATGGGGTATACGGGTACTAATTTTTTAATTAAATTCTACGGATATATGTTACTATTATGGATGTATTTACGAAATGCTATATAAAAAAAAAAAGCCATATAATATACAAAGTATATCATATGGCATATATTATTATTATTATTATTATTATTATTATTATTATTATTATTATTATTCTTATTATTATATATATTAATTATGCCATATATTATATTATATAGCATAATATACCTAAAACATACAAGAAACTATGTGTTGTTCTTGGCTTGGAATGGGTTGGGGTAAAATATGGGGAAATCTACTATATTAATTAATATGGGGTAATTTGCGATTTCTCCACATTTATAATATTTACATACTATACTACATACTATACATACTATGCTTCAGTATAGTATGTATAGTATGTATGTATAGTATGTATGTATGTATATATATTATATTATATCATATTATATTATATTATACTATATAGTATGTATAGTATAGTATAGTATGCATGTATGTATGTATGTATGTATGTATAGTATGTATGTATGTATAGTATGTATGTATGTATTTACAATGCGGGGTAACTAGTTTACTATTCGAATCCATTCCGCTGAGGAGAAAAAGAGGAGAAAAAAATGAGAGAAGAGGAGAGAGAAGAAAAGAGAAGGGAATGAAAACACAAAGACCCCGTACCTAGGTTAACCCGAGGTAGATTACATACATACATATATACATGCATATATACAAACATACATACATACATATATACAAACATTCATACATACATGCATATATACAAACATATATACATACATACATAAATATTATACATACATACTATACATACATACATAAATATTATACTATACTATACTATACTTTAGTATAGTATAGTATAATATAGTATAATATAATATAATATAATATGATATAATATACTACTATACTATACTATATTGTATTACTATATACTATTATATACTATTTATACTATTTATACTATTTATACTATTTATACTATTTGCTACACTTATTATATTATACTGTATTATATTATTCTATTATATACCAAACTATATTATATTGTATATACATATTATTTAATATATTATATTATACTGTTATACTTTAATATATATAATAACTATATATATTATATTATATAGTATACTATATACCATACTATATAATACATTTCATATTATAATATACTATATAATATACAATATATTATTTACTATATAATATACAATATATAGTTTACTATACTATATAATATACAATATATAGTTTACTATACTATATTATACTACACTATAATATAATACTTTAGTTTACTATAGTATTATATAATTTACAATTTACTACATTAATTAGAAAAAACACATGCGTAATTTCAAAATTATATACACATATATATATATATATGTGCTTGTATATATATGTTATAATAAACAAGTAATTATATAATTAAACCTTTCCAGTATAAAGCAACAAAACAGTACAAATAATATAATATAATATACAATACTATAATATATTATACTATACTATACTGTATTATATTATATTTTATTTACTATATTTATACCACACTGTATTTACTGTATTTCTATACTATATATATTATATTATAGTATATTATTGTATTTTATTATATCACTGTATTACTTATTATATTATATTATAATCCTATATTATTATTTATTATATTTACTATACTATATTATACTATGTTATACTGTGTTATATTTACTATTTACTGTATGATATAATATTATGCTATATATATATATATATATATAATGCTATATATGCCAAACTATTTATATTATACTATACTATATATACCATATTTACTATTTACTATATTTATTATATAGTATAGTATAATATTATATTATAATAGTGGTAATTAGTATTTTTATTTATTATAGTATTATTAAATTATACTATATAATATATATTGTGTTGTATATTGTATTAAATTAAATTATATACTATAAAACAATTATTATATTTATTGTATTTATTGTATTTATCATATTATTTATTAGCATATATTAAAATTATTATATTATATTATACTGTTATATTAAAATTATTGTATAGTATTATATTATATTATATATTATTATTTATTATTATATTGTAGTATATTATATATTATTATTTATTATTATATTGTAGTATATTAAAATTATCATTATTTATTTAATAGCATATTATCGTAGAATATTTTATAGTATTTATTATACTATATTTACATTTAATATATTTATTATACACTAGTTACTAATTACTATTTACTTTATATATTTAGTATATTATAATGTATAGTATATATTTCGTATACATAGTATATACTTCGTATATACTATATATACTATTTCACACACTGGCCACCAACAATATCTCCCCCGGCTTGACAACATCCCCTTGGTTCACAAAAACCTTCTCGACAGTAAAGTTTTCACCCTCGGTAGGGACTGAAACCACAATTTCCATTTTCATAGCTTCCAATATAAACGCCTCTTTTCCCTTTAAAAGTTTTTCTCCTTTTTTAATTTTAATTTTCCATATACTGCTATGCATTTCAGCTCTTAAAGCAAACACATTTTCCGAATTCAAATCATATTCTGATTGTTCATTATCGCCATTTTTATTTTTATTATTATTGTTATTATTCTTACTATCCTTCTCACTTTCCCATCTTTCTAACAATTTCTGTTCAATTTTCATTTCCCTTTCTGTTGCTTTAGCTTGTAAACTTTTGAAAATTTCAGTCTCCTTAGAAACACTTGTAACGAATTTATTATACTCCTGTACATCAAATTCCTTATCCTCTCGGATATCAAATTTGTATTTCCCAGCTTTAAATCGTAACATTTGCTTATTAAATTCTTCTTCACTAACATGATGAAGATGTACAATATCAAAATTGTTAAATAACCATGGCTTTTTTGATGAAAATCCATTAGATCTTCCAAACGTATCCCAACCAGGTATTGTTCTACCATAAAGAACATAACCACCAGGTGCTTCCACTGGATCTAACGCAACAAATGATCCTCCAATTCCAACACCACCTTCTGGTGAAAATCTTCTTGATGGATTATATTTAGGTACAACTAATCTTTTCCTTGGATCCATTGGAATTCCAATTGGTGTACCACATAAAAATCCAACCCCAATCACAATTATCGGTGTACTAACCGCATATTCCAATACACATTGTTTATTTTTTAAACCATTAGATTTTGCAATAAAATCAATACTATCAGGCAGATATGACGCATATGGTCTTTGTGTTTCCATATATCTTTCCGTAGTGTATTTAATCACACTATCATCAAATGTAAGCGGTAAATGAATTTCTCTTGCCTTAATCTTACCAGTAGTTTCATTTAAATTTTCATACATTTTAATAATTTTATCCCCCAACTCCTTTGGTTCAATTTTATTAATATCATAATTAATCAAAATCGAACAAAGATTTGGTGTTTGCAAATAAATCCCAGGAATTTTCTCATTTTCAATTCTTTCTAATAATAATTGAATATGACAACGTATATTAAGATCAACATTTTGTTCTCCAATCTCAATAAGAATATTCTCATATCCTGCTTGTCTAATTGTAATTTTAAACTTATTTCCTTTTTCTTCTTTTCTTCCAATAATTGCATCACTTTGCTTATAATCTTTAGTAGTAGTAACTTCCCAATCAAGCTTTTCGTAAATTCCTTTACTAATCTTATCCAAATAATCTTCTAATCTCTTGCAAAGCTCCCTTGCCTGATTAATTGAAATACATTTAAAACGTATTTTATCATCAGGTCTAACCTGTCCTAAACGCCAAAAATCAGGTCTAACTATTACACATGATGTTAAAAATCCTCCTAATGATGGTGAATCAATTGGGAACAATACTGGCTCATCACCAGTCCAATTCATTGCTCCAATAGGATATCCATAATCTAATACATTACTTGGATGACTACCTCCTTCTCCCCCATTTGTTCGAGACCATTCAAGTTTTGGATTAGGTGCTTCTAATCTTATACCACCTCTGTTACTATTTTGAGTAACTGTCCAAAATTTGTTATATAATGTTTCACGACCATTTGATGTAATAAAATCATCAGAATCATGTGGTCCACTCATAACATAAAGATTCCATTCATTTGAATAATTTGGTCTAACATCTTGTGGAATAACTTTTTGATCATCTTCAAAACTATTACTAACCTCTTCAAGTTCAAGATAATCGCCAGCTACAAGTTGTCTTCCTTGATAACCACCAACAGAAATTGTTGGAGATGTTGATTTAGATCCTAAATATTCTGCAACATTAGGAAATCCCCCTTTTATTCCAATATAAGCACGACATCCAGGACCTTTAATAGTCCCCAATTTCAATCTTTCTCCCGCACGTATATATATTCTTTCCCACATTGATCCTTCCGTCTTTTTCTTATTATTTGAACCTATTATAGTTATTGGTATATCAGCACCTGTAATTGATACTATTGCATCACAATAAAATAATAATTCTGGACCCATAAATGTAACTTCAAGTCCTTCTTTTGTACGTGCATTACCAACAAGTATATTTGCAATTTCAAATGCTACACTATCCATTGGTCCAGATTCTGGTATACCAAATCCAATAGCTTTCCGTGCTGGTAAATCTTGAATAGTTGTATAAGCACCTGGCGATATAACATCAAAAGCAAATGGTTTATATGAAAATCCACAAGAATTTGATGGTGATAATATATCTGTTGTAGTATTTCCAGTTAAAAAGGCCTTTGATTTTAATATAGCAATTAAAAATCTTAAATTAGTAGTTGTACCTTTTAAAATAGTATTATTTTCTAATGCATTAACAAGTTCTTTAATAGCTTCTTCTCTATTGGATCCATATGCCATTATTTTAGCTAAAAGAGGATCATAATATGGTGAAATTGTCATTCCAGTTTCACACCATGTATCAACTCTAATGGAACTACCAGTGGGCCAAACAACTTGTTGTAATAAACCAGGAGATGGAATATAATTTTTGGAAGGATTTTCCGCATAAACTCTAACTTCAACAGCAGCACCATGTGGTTTAATATTTTTATATGGAGATAAGTCCAATCCACCAGAAGAAGTAGTAGTAATTTGATATTCCAATTCAGCATCACCTTGTTTAAGCATTAATTCTACTAAATCAATATCAAATCTTAATTCAGTAACACCATGTTCAACTTGTAATCTTGTATTCATTTCCAAGAAATAAAAATTACCAGTATTATCATCAACTAAATATTCAATTGTACCAGCACTTTTATAATTTACAGTTTTTGCAAGGTTAATTGAACAATTTAAAATTTTTTCACGTAATTCAGGATGGCAATTATCAATAAAAGGAGAAGGAGATTCTTCAATAACTTTTTGATGTCTACGTTGTACAGAACATTCCCTTTCACCAAAAGCAATTGCATCACCTAAACCATTACCAAATATTTGTACTTCAATATGTCTTGATTTATTAAAATATTTTTCAAGAAATAATCTATCATCTTTTGCAATAGCTGAGCCTCTACTTTTAACAAGATTTATTGAATTTAAAAGTTCTTTTTCATTATTTGCAATCATTAAACCCATACCACCACCACCAGCTGAGGCTTTAACCATTATTGGGAAACCCCCGATTTTTTTAACTTGAGTTAAACCATCTTCAACAGAATTAATTAAATTTGAACCTGGCACAATTGGGACATTAGCCTTAATTGCAATATCTCTTGCTTCATGTTTCAAACCCATTAAAGTAATTGTTTTAAAATTTGGACCAATAAATATACAATTGTTTAATTTTGAAATTTTTTCTGCAAAATCTGCATTTTCTGATAAAAATCCATATCCAGGAAGTACACAATTTATATTATGTTTTTTACAAATTTCTACAATTTCTTCACTGTTCAAATATCCTCTAGAATCTCCTCCACTAAGTTCAATGGAGTAATCTGCTTCTAATACATGTGGTGAAGATGCATCTATTGGCGTATAAATTGCATATGTTTGAATATTTAATATTTTACAAGTTTTTATTACTCTAACTGCAATTTCTCCTCTATTAGCAATGAGTGCTTTTTTGATATATTTGATATCCATCTGTGACTAGGTTGTCGATAATATATATTAAACAGTCAATAATTTAAAATTAAAATTTATATCAATTTTAAATTCAATAAATACTTTACTACAAGTAAATTCTATGAATGTATCTTACTTTAAGTTAAAAACCACACTATTATAAGCACATAAATTTTTACTTATTTTAACAAAACAATGGCAAGTATTACTATTTATACAACTATTTATATCTATTTTATCTATCTAATCTATCTAATCTATACAGATTGTCTACATAGTTTATCTATTTTCAGAAGTCTTATCTGAATTCCGTCGAGTTGGTGAAAAGTAGAAGGTAAAAAAAAAAGAGATTTTAAATTAAAAATTTAAGCGCACTAGCGTATGTGCTAACAGTAAATCCATTTTTTACAGATAGTCTATTATTATTCCATTATTATTGTTATAGATTTTTTTCTTGCTACGTATTAATTTAACTCATTGTCTTGTATATCTTATTTATGTTGTTTTTTATATGCTTTTTCATGCTTTTTCATGCTTTTTCATGCTTTTTTCTACTTTTTTTAAACTTTTTTTAAACTTTTTTTAAACTTTTCTTTTCCTTTTGAACTTATTTCAACAGTTGCCCATTGTTCTTTTCTATTGTTCTTGTTATATCAGACAATTATGAGCGCCGTGGATATTACTTATTTAGGGAATTTTTCTTATGTAATTGCCAAAAATTACCAAAATAGGGTTAAGCTTAACGTTGATTTTCCTCGGTTGCCATGGTGAGAATATGTTTTGTTAGTTATTTTTCTTTTATTTATAAAAGATTTCAAAATGCAAGCAAAATGTTTCTGAAAAAGATGAAATTAGAATTGTTTCTAGAAGATGATACAATTAGTAATATTTTTTTTAAAGTAGATGCATCTCAAGGTGGCTTATATTGGGATGAATGTATAATAATATCTGTAGTGCTTTCAATTGGTGAAGTTTTTATAAAGTTATGCACCAGCATTGTTTTTTTTTTTCTGTGTCGTTTTTTCTTATGTGTTCTTCATATTTTTTGTATTCCCATATTAATTACAAAGTTAATTATGTATGTATAAATAAGTTATTTAATTTACCTATTACTCTTCCCAGTGAGTCGATTTGAAATATAAAAAACTCTATTTTGTTTTTTGTTTTGAAAAAAAATTTAAAAAAATTTTAATCATATCTATGTTACCTCAGCAAGTCCCAACTCGAAAGAGTACCAAAGAGTACTCTTGTGGAGATTTTATAAAATAGTAACGGTTTATTATATGAAAGTTGCATATATTATATATAGTTAATAGTACACATGTTGGTTTCAATGAAAACTCAAACCAAATATTCTAATACTAATTTATTTCTATTGTAATAATCTTCTTTTAATAATGCAATAAGTTTAAAAGTAATGTAAAAATGAAATATCAATACTAAAAAATGAAAATAAAATAAAATGAAATTAAACTGATTAAATGATTAAATGATTAAATGATTTAATGATTAAAATGAAATTAAAAAACTAATGCACACCTTGAATCCTCTTAACCTTAGATTTTGCCATCTTGTATCAATGAATATGAAATGTAAATGTAATATGTAAATAAAAAAAAGTAAAAGTAAATAAAGTAAATAAAAAGCAAAAAGAAAAAAAAAATATTAAAAAGATATTAAAAAAACTAAAATAAACTAATTAATCAAGTTAAACATAAAATCATACACAGCCTTCTCTGTCTTTGCAGTAACTTTAAAATTATCCGGCTTTCGTATAATTAAAGGAATAAATTTCTTTACTAATTTATCCTTGTCAGCCCCCTTTTGAACCATGAGCATCAAAAATGAAACAATATATAACAATGCATTTGTGTATGGTGCCTTTAATCCCTGGTAAATATCTTCTGCCCCTTTGCTTCCCTTTAATACTACATTATATACGTCTGCAGGAATAATTCCGTCAGAAAGATATTTTAAAAATGCATAAAGTTGATCCGCAACAGAATACACTCCAATATCTCCAATAAATGAATCTAATGTCTTTGAATCAAAATCTATATTTTGATCAATCCATTGTCTTACAATCTCTTCTAAAACAAGATTCCCATTACCTTCAAACATATCCGAGACAATTCGTGGCGCCAAATAATCAATAAATTTATACAACTCTCGTGGAACAGAAATAGTTTTATTATCTGTAACGTTTAATGAACCAGGAGGTGTATATACAAGAGTTGTTATTCGTTGTTTTAATGAAGCCAAGGAAGACCCATAAACTGATGGTAAACAATCATATTGGAATGTACAGAAAAAATCTTGTGAATCCTTTATGTGAACAATAATAATATTCGATGCTGAAACTGTGCAAACTGGTATGAATTGCTCAACTGTAATAGTTTTTGTAGAGTATGCACCAATATGAGACTCCATAGGTGAAACTTTAGGTTCTGGCAAACCTTTAGTTTGTGGATGTAAACTAATGTGATATGATATCGGAAAATCAGAATTATTTGTCACAAAGAATTTACATAATTTGGTTGTCGCAACTAAACAATCATCAAAATAATAATCTACAGGTGAAATCTCAATTGATGGTCTTGAAGTGTTTTCAATAATGTCCATTTCACGAAGAATTTCACGATAAATCTTTGATCTCTTTTCTGAATTTATAAGATCGGTAGTAAATAAAAAGCTTGCTGTAACTGGCTTATGATCAGAAAATATAAATGCCGGATGATGTGTATAGTCTAATGGCTTTAAATTATGTAGTGGTGTATAAAGAATTCTATCTGTATAAGAAGGAATTCTATTCTTTTCTCCTTTATCATAATCAGATGTACTACCTATTACATATTTATAAGTAGGTGGGAAGTTAATTGTAGATTCTTTAAACCCGGAAAAACATCTAGACAAAGAAAGCTCCTTTGTAAGTTGATCACCAATAAGTAAATTAGAATAATTTTTTTGATCAATCAATGAAAAGACAGATTCATTATCGAAATTAGTTCTAAAATTTAAATCTCCCATTATAATTGCTAAAGGACCAGTTGAAACAGTTTTTTTAGTTGTTAATGGGGATTTAATAGATGATGACTTATTCACAGATGTAGAAGTTAAGTTACTCGAAGTTTCTGCAACACCTGTTGGTAAGTTAACGGTATTGGAATTGATAGACTCAGTAGTAAATAAAGAAGAAGGATTATTCTCAGTCTTGTTAGATGATAAACTTAATTTTGAAAACTTGTCCGATGATAAGAAAGATGAATCTGAATGAGTATCAGATGCAATAGATGAGTTAGTAACACTCTTCCGTCTTGAGTCAGAAGTTGATTGAGATTTTTTGTCGATAATATCACTGCTATTATCCTTAGAAGCTAATGAATTAAGTTTGGCATCTAATTTATCTAAAGCAGATGATTTATTTGAATTGACTAAACTATTTGATAAATTATTATTAGCTAAATCATTTGGCAATGTTGAAGCAGGATCTGAAGTAGGTTTAGTAGTTGAAGAAACCGGTGCCATGGCAGGAGTAAATGTAGAGGAAATAGTTGCAACAGGGTTTGAATCATTTGTTGTTGCTGGAACTGAATTTCCTGAAGGTGGATCTTCGATTGAATTAAATAATTTCCAAGTACGGGTAACGGGTAAGTTTGATAATCTATTTTCCAATTCTTTTAAATCCCATCGTCTTCTAGCTTCCGCATGATGATCTTCACCGGCTGAAAGATGAATATCAGCGAAAAAGCAAGAATATCCAGGGATTCCAGCGTTTTTATCTCTACCTAGTCTCATTGATAAGGAGACGCCACCTTTATTACCCATTACACCTAACAATCCAGTACCTACAGATGCAGTGCGAACGGAAGAGATATTATGTTCTGCTAATTCATTATCAGCAAATACAAGTAAAAGCATACCAAACAAATGTTGAGAATCTACAATGTCATATTTTTCTCCTAATAATGATTTCATAATAGAAATCCATGATTTTTGAGCCTCTGATTGAGCAGAAGAAACAGCGGTTGAAGCAGATAAGGGTATTACTTCTTCCAGACCTAAAATAAAAATTTCGTGATCATGTAAAGTATATTGGGTTCTAAGACACTCCAAGGATAATTTTAAAGCTGAGAAATTTTCTTGTTTGAAATCCATAAAGCCTCCAACATTCCAAGTAAAACATGAAATAAGGATTGATTTTTTTTCTAAAAATTCTGATTTCCTTTTAGCAAGAGAGTCTCTTACACTGCTACTTATCACTTTAGAATTATTAGTACTATCATTTGAAGAATTAGCAGAAACCAATGGAGGCTTTATTGGAGTATCTGCAGAGGATTGTAGATTTGATTTTAATCTAGAATTAATCGCAGATATATCTACCCCTTGTTCTTGTTGTAATTGTAAAAGCTTTTGCTTCTCTTCAACTTCTTGTAATTTTTTCTTCTGTCTTTGTATTAAATGCAAATGATTATGATCTATTGTAGAAGATATTTCAGATTTCCAACAGGAAACAAATTGCGCTACCAAGTCAACTTTATCAATTTGTACTATCCCAACAGGGCGGGAAGCAATAAAGATTGATACCGCAGCTGTTGTATGCTTATCTGCATCTAAAATAGGCAATAATGTAAGATCATGAGCTGAATCAAGCAATGTAACTGTATCAGGTTTTGGTTTTAGTTTTGTTTTTGGTTTGGGTTTGGGTTTTAAATTACCAGCATTATCATAACTAATGCCCTTTGACTCTTTTGTATTGTGATTATTATTGTTATTGTTGGTGGACCCTGAGCTCCCTGTAGGAGAGGAGTCTAAACTCTGGGGTTGTTCTAACGAGTGGACAGAGAAATAAGCACAAATGTGGACATCATCGTGCATATATAATTTAATCTCGTGTGTCGAAGTCCTTAATGCTATGTTTTTGTACCCCACCATGTCGTCTTTGAAGCTTTTTGTTCCCTGAGCATTTTGATTTTCTTGTAAATCCTTTGGATTTCCCATTTTAGGGTGTCTAAAGTTGTTAGTGAAGTTCCCAAAAACGTCAAAAGCGTCAAAAACAGTCAAAAACAGCAAAAAAACAGCAAAAAACAGCAATCCCAATAAACTAAAACCATACTCACCTGTGAAAGGGTCTTTTTTTAAAAAAAAAATAACTTTTATCCTGTCTAAACTTCGAAATTTCCTATAAATTCGCTTTTTCGAGCTTCTTTTTTGACATTTCAAACAAATTTAAAATTCGAATTTGCGATGCTAAAATCGGTTACCATGGTTATGGAACTAGTATATATTTTAAACGTGTACAGAATGCCAATTAACAGTCAACCGTGTAAAAATAGTATTTACGTGTAGATACGATTCCTGATTGTTTTTTCTGCGGTTCGGTCGAATTAATCGGTTTCCGTAATACTATGTATTACGGAAACCGGTCGATTTGACCGGTTTTTAGTGTCCACATTCGAACAAATTGCACAAAAATACGCCAAACACACAGAATATATAGTATCAAATAGGCAACAATAGAAACAGTAAATAAATAATTGTATCATATAGTAGTATAATAACATAACACTGGACTGAAAACGCCATGAACGTGATTGAAGACGAAAAAGAAAGGAATTATTTGAACTTTTCTGTTCTTTCCAAGTACGATGAAGCGATTTCTAAATTGATTTTTGTGTCGTCCCATTGTGTGGTTTACTCGTTTAACACTGTGAACTCGTCCTGGACGAAAATGGCTATACAAGGTACATTATTTCTGTACGCCAGATCTAGTAACGGACATCAACATAGAGTTCACAATGAAAATTTCAATGACAATGACAATGACAATGACAATGACAATGACACTTATATTTATCCACACGGTTTGACGGTTTTGAATCGGATTTCTCCGCAAAACTTTTCTCTGGGAATCGTGCCAGCAAACATTTCGTTGTCAAAAGGCTTAGGGAAAATGGAGGTTATGATGGAGAATGACTTTTTGATGATCAAAACGTTAGATGCTAATATATATTCTTTGTGGATATACAATCCTGAAGACAGGACTATTCTTTTGAATTTACTGAAAAATGCGATCGATTGGTGATTGCATTGCTTGTGTGTTTGTATGATTGTATGATGTTATTTATTTTTAGATGGGTTTTGATTTTTAATTTTATTGATTTACTTAATGGAAGTTGTTTATGTTGTTTTATTACGTGGATTTCAATTGGGTTTACTTTCAAGCTTCTTTGTGTGTACTTAATTGATTGTTATTGTTACTGTTATTTATAGTTTTTATATCAGTTATTTATTTGTTTTTTTTTTGTAATTTGTTATTTGCTTTATTTGTTTTAATTTTAAAAGTTTTTTATTTTAAAAGTTTTAATTTGGTTGATTTTTAATTGATTTTCAGTCAATTTTTAGTTGATTTTAGTTGCTTTTCAATTGAACTATAATTTTTAATTGAAATTTAGGTTTATTTAAAGTTTTTATTTTTCTATTATTTAATTTCTTCTTTATTTAATTATTTATTCTATTTATTCTCAATTTAACATCATATGCGATATAATTCATCTTGTAAACTACTCTATCTTCCAACAACATGTAAAATATTAAAAAAAGATGTAAAAACTAAAAAGAAATCAAATTACAGGAAAATAACAACAACGCTAATAAAATAACAATATACATACATATATACATAAATATACATATAAATAAATGTATAAATAAATGTATAAATATACATATAAATATACATATACATATGTATATGAATATGCAAAGAGCCAACTAATGACAATAAACAATAAACAATAAAAATAAACAATCAATAACAATAACAATAACAACAAAATAACTAACTATAAAAACAACTAAAGCATAATGTAATGAAATTAAATTTTACCATGTCAAACTAAAATTAAAATAAAGCAATAAAAACAAAATGTAAATACAAATAAACAAGTTATAATAATATATGTTGAGAATTATCCCATATTTTTTTTTTTTCTTTATTGAACATTTTTTTATGTTTTTCATTTTTTATTTTTAGTTTTCATTTTTGTTTTTTTTTTTTTTTTTTGATTTTCAGTTTCATTTTTGATTTTTTTTCCATTTTTCTATATTGTTATCCATTTATTCAAGTATTTTTTGAGTTTTTGAGTATTTGAGTATTCTTTTATCCGTTACCTTTTCCTCGATAAATTACCCAAAGTCTAATTTCAAGTTTATAGTTCTATAGTTTTATTAAATTTTATCTTATTTTATTTCATTTCATTTTCTTTTATATTGTAACAGTTGCGGAAGATCCGATAAAGGACAACCTTGAGATAGAAAATCTAATTTAGATAATTGAAAAGAAGAATAACGCTTTGACGTATCAACACATAAACAACAACTAAGAAATTGTTTAAGAGAACGTGATAACTTTTCAGGATGTTTCAACTTTGGAGTTCCATGAGTAGCTATAAGATATAAAGCTCTTAAAGGTTCTTCATTTAAATATGGTGGCTCTGATTCAATCATCTCAATTGCCATAATTCCTAAAGACCATACATCAACTTTTGCATCATATTCTCTTTGTTTGACAACCTCCGGGGCCATCCAATATGGTGTTCCAACCATTGTTGCACGTTTTGACTTTTGTTCTGTCAATTTAGCGCAAAAACCAAAATCTGTAATCTTTACATGTCCCGCGCCATCCAGCAGCACGTTATCTGATTTTATGTCACGATGTATAATATTTTTTGCATGTAAATGTTGTAATCCTTTAGTAGTTTCTCCACATATTGTTGCTATTTGAGCTTCAGATAATGTATTGTGATCAATAATATCAGTTAAGGCACCGCCCTCCATGTATTCCATCACAACCCATAAATCGGATTTCCCACGTAAATATGCTTCAAGGAAATTTACAATATTTGGATGTGAAGATTCACGCATAACCATAATTTCATTAACAATAAGTTCCTTTCGTGGTTGAGTTGTTAAATCAATTTGCTTAATTGCAACTTTATCACGACCAGAATTTGAAGCATTACTAGTTATTCGTCTTGCAACGTAAACCGTTCCTGATGCACCTTGTCCAACTTTCTTTAACTTTTGATATACACCAACGGGATCACCTGGTGTTACTACTGCTTTAAATTTTTCCATAACCTGTGCATCAGAGGGTCTTGCCGCTTTACGTCGTGAAGCCGAAGCAGAAGCAGAATTTGCTGATCCCCCATTTGTAGCATATGCACCTTTATCCTTATGATTATGATGAGTATGATGTCCAATATCAAGTTTATTTGGTTTAGGTTTTGATTTAGAAAGAGCAGCTGCAGCAGCTGCAGCTGCTGCAGTAGATCCTGCAGATTTTGTTTCAGTAGTTGTTATATTATTTGTTGTAGTTGTAGATGTTGTTGCCGTTATGGATGAAGCTGAAACCTGTGGAGAAGAATTATTGGCAGAAGAAACTTTAGACGTTGTAGGTGCTAATTGTGTACCTGAAGAAGAACGAGGGAATGAGGAAACGGGTGCTAAAGGTTGTAATTGCGGTTTAGGAAGGATATCCTTTTGTCTTTCATGTTGAGTATCTCGTAAACTATGCTGAGTGATTGATTCATTTTTATTTGAATCGGTGTCATGCAATGGTACTCCATTAAATTTATTATTAGCATTAGGAGAAATATTCTTAGTATTATTAGTTGTATTATTCTGTTGTTGATAATTTGCAGAGGGAGAAGGAGCTGGACGTGAGGGTTGAAAGTTATAAGATTTTGAATATAAAGACTTTGGCTCATAAGAATCATTAGCAATATTATCACTATTATTATTAATGTTATTATTAATATTATTATTATTATTATTGTTATTGTTACTATTATTATTGTTATTATTGTTATTATTAATTGATGGTGGCTGTACTAAACTTTGATTAGATGATGTAAGAGTAGTTTGTGAATGGTTATCAGAAACTTGTCGCCGTAAAGGAGGAGCAGTTGGTCTTTTTTGTAATTGGTGGAAAGGCGGATTTGTCGCTGATGGAAATGAAGTTGATGGATGTAATTCTGTTTTCTGATTTACAGATGTAGAAGAAGAAAGTGGTTGAGATTGAGGTTGTTGGCGATTACTATATTTAAGTTGGGACAAAGAAACTGATGATGAAGAAGTTGAAGGAGAGGGGGATGAAGAAAGTGAGAAATTATGATTTTGTTGTGATTGAGCAATAGCAGGAGGAGGTGGTGGCGGTGGTGCAGCTCTTCTTGGACGTAGAGACATGGAATTAAAAGAAGAAGTGAGATTACTATTATTATTTTGAGACACAGAATTTGAAGAATATGCCGATGGATGCTGTTGTGATAATGGGAAAGGGGAAGGAGAAGAAGAAGAATTATCAAGAATTAAAGAATTTACTGGGGCAGTTGTAGCATGAATCAGAGGAGGAGGAACATGATTAGAATAAGATTGGGATTGAGATTGAGAATGATAATGATGTAAATTTGTTGCAGAAGTTGGAGTTGTTGCTGAAGATAAATTATAATTGGAATTATTTGCAGATGATGGAGTGGAATAATTTGTAGAAATTTGAGGATTGATTGGAAATTGTGATTGACTTGTAAAAGATGGAGCAGCAGGAAGTAAAGGAGTTTGCGAAGACTTTGAAAAGGATCGATGAGAATTATTGTTATTATAATTATTTTGAACTTTATCACTATTTCTAGAATTATTTGAAAAATTATTACTAGTATTATTATTATTAGAGGAGGAGTTAAAATTAATAAAATTTGAATGAGAAGAAGAATCTGGTGATTCAGAATAGATTGTATCGTCTGAAGAATAAGAGGAATTTATGAGTTTATGGTTATCATATGCGTCATTTGACATTAAATTATCTGAATAAAATTCTAATACTTCAATTACAGCTTGTGGGTTTTTAGCATACTCCTCTTGAGTGATTGCAGAAGCTGCTAAAAGTTTTGACCATTGTGGAGGTAAACCAGTGAAAGAACCAGATGAGGGATCTAAACCTACATGAATTTTATGAGTAAAGTTAGTTGGAGTAGAAACAGCCATATGTAATTCTGGGGAAGCATTATAAATTTCATCTATCCAAGCATAGAGATCATCATCAGATTTTACTGATATATATAAAGGTTTTGCTGAAGAACGAGAAATTTCCAAGCAAAAGGGTTTAAAATCAACTCTATTTACAGCGGTTATAGTTGCTAAGGATATGGAAGATATAGGTGAAGATGCTAAAGGTGAATTTAAACTTGAATTTAAATTTGAATTTAAATTTAACATACTAGATGAAGATATTGAATTTGAAGTTGTATTAGTAAAAGGTAAATCTATTAGATTCCCATATGGAGATTTTGGAATTAAATTATTTGCTTGAATGTTTGAATTTGAATTAGTTTGGTCATGTCCAGCAGATAAAGGAGCGGAAATAAATGCAGAGGGTGAAGATGACAGTTGGACAAAGGGGTCAGATTTGTATATATTTAAATTTGTATTAGTTAGGACTAAAAATCGTTTGGACCATATGAATGATTTTATTCCCGCATTGTCGTCTTTTACCGACGCCCATCCGTGTCTAGTCATTATGATGTTATTGTGTATATATAAGATGTTGATTATTTACTGTACAAATATAATGCACAAGAGATATTATTTGTTGAGTATCGTATAAATAGAAAACCAGTCAAGTCAAGTCAATGCGTATAATATTCTTCTAATATTTTATATAAATAAATTGTTTTCAATAGTTTGTGCCAGTATATTGAAAGCACGTCTGTGTTTAGATTATAAATGAGATTAAAATTTAATATTTCCTCAGAAACCTATATTGTTAGTATACGGGATATGCGAAATTAGTAGTGTATATAAGTTTATTAACCATGCAAGTAATAAAATCAAAATGAATGACTAGAATTAAAGAAATAAAGTAAAACAAAAACAAATAAGTGAACTCGACTTAAATTTAAATTAAATATAAAAAAGTATAAATAAATAATAATAATTCTATGATGGTAAATATTAAATAAACGAATAAGAAATTAATAAACGATTAAAATTAAAAATTAAAATAAAACGAAAATTTAATAAAAATAAATAAAACTAATAATAACTAAAATTAATAAAAAAAAGAAAAAAAAAGAAAAAAAAATAAATAATATTTCAGTAATAGTAAACATAAACAAACAGAATAAATAAATAAAATTATAATCAATAACGATACAAGAAGTATGAAAATGTAAAAAAAAAATAAAAAAAAATATATTTTATAATAGTAAATTAAAATAAAAATACAATAAAATGAAATAAATAAATAGATAAATTAAATTAAATTAAATAAAATAAAAAATAAAAAGGAAATAAAACAATAGATAACAAAAAAAATAAATAAATAAAATAAAATAAAAATGAGTAAAAAAGATAAAGATAAAAATAAATAAATTTAAATTAAATTAAATTAAATAGAAATAGAAATAAATAAAGTAAAAAAAATTAAATTAAATTAAATACAAATAAATAAAATAAAATAAAATGAATAAAAATAAAAATAAAAATAAATAAATATATTCTGTAATAGTATTTAAAATAAATAAATAAATAAAATAAAATAAAATAAAATAAAATAAAAATAAATAAAATAAAATAAAATAAAAAATAAAAAAAAAAGTATTCTATAATAGTATTTAAATAAATAAAAAATTAAATAAAATCAAATAGAATAAAATAAAATAAATAAAAAAGGTAAAAATAAATAAATAAATAAAAAATTAAATAAAATTAAATAAAATAAAATAAAATAAAACAGATAAAAATAAATAAATAAATAAATTAAAAAAAAAAAAAATGTGATCTGTACTAGTATTTAAATAAAATAAAATAAAATAAAAAATAAAAAATAAAGTAAAAAAAAGTATTCTGTAATAGTATTTAAATAAATAAAAAATTAAATAAAATTAAATAAAATCAAATAGAATAAAATAAAATAAAATAAAAAAGTAAAAAAATAAATAAATAAATTAAAAAAAAAAAATGTGATCAGTACTAGTATTTAAATAAAAAGAAATAAAATAAAATAAAATAAAATAATAAATAAATAATAAAAAACATATTCCCAATAGTAATTAAAAACAAACAAGCACTCACCTATAGTAGACAAACAAAGAAATGCTCACAAGAAAAGCATGCTATATATATATATATATATAAGCGATTAAACCAAGCATTTACTGAGTGCTGTTGCTGCTGCTGCTGTTTGCTATTTTGTATGCTAACAGAAGAATCGGAATAAATGCAAGTATAATAATTATTATATATTCTATTATATAGATATTATAGTGAGTACTAGAGTATAGTATTATTATACAGTAAGCTATATAGTATATAGTATAGTATATTATATAATAAGCTATAATAGTATATAGTATATTATATGGTAGAGTAAACTATATACTATGCTTGTATAGTATTATAGTATATGGTATTTTAGTATTATTAGTGTATAGTATTATCTTATAAATAATCACCTTCGCATTTATTTATTTATTTATTTATTTATTTATTTATTTATTTATTTATTTATTTATTTATTTATTTATTTATTTATTTATTTATTTATTATTTATTATTTATTATTTATTTATTATCTATTTATTTATTCACTTGGATATAATAGATAGATAAATGGATATATGCTAATTATAATAATAATATAATATATGCTATGTAGAGTTTATAGTTTATACAGCATACAGCATACAATGTATTATATAGTAGTTATAGTGTATTATATTAAAGATAGTATTACAGTGTTTATACTATGTGTTATTATTAACTGTGGTTTATAATTACTGTTTATTGTTGCGATATAATACTGTGTATTACGCTTCATTAAGGTGTAGTACGATTTATTGTAGTGTATTACTATGTATTACATTCTATTAATATGTATAAAATATGGTTGCTGCTATCAATGTTAATTAATTAAAATTAATTATTATTAGCAACTAATTAACATTGTTAGTAATTAGCTAGCTATTGTTAGTAATTAATTGCTTATTATTAGTAATTGTTCTTTGTATACATTGTATTAGTATAATACGTGTATACCTGTTGGCAAAGTAAGGCAGGGTAATATTAGTAATACGACATAAATACTTATTAAAACAAAAACTGTATATTACTACGTATTACTGCATTCTAAAGTAGCATGTATTTATTATACTATATACAAATTACATACTACATCACATATAGCTTGACAAATAGTTATTTAATAGTTATAATAGTTATGATAGAAATATAATGTTTTTGAATATTACAGAATGTGTATACCATTATAATAATTGGATGGTAATTATCAACGCTTTGAAAACTCCTCGTATGCTATAACCCCAGCTAACCCAACAATCGCTATAGAAAGACCAGGGAACGCTTTCTTGAATCTATTTAAACGGGAAAAGTTTCCTTTGTATCGCCACGCTTCTCTGATTGTTAGTTATTAGTAGATTATTAGTTATTATTATATTGTATGGAATTATATGTCAATATTTTACCCACCTTCTTGCCCAAGGATCGTTTGCCATTTTGTTACTGAAGAATCAAGTGAATTGGATTTTTTTTATTCGTTTATACCGTCAGTATCTACGACAACGCGTTGCCATAAATATCTCCATAAAAGTACGGTGTTGCTATAACAACATAACATTGTAACCGTAGTGATGTGCTGCTTCTTTCTTTTCTTTTCTTTCTTTCTTTTCCCTATGGAGAGGAAATAAAATTAAAGTTTTTGGTAAAGAAAGAAAAGATAAAACAAGTAATTAATAAGAAAAGAATAATAAAGGTTACCAATTAAATAGTAAAACAGTAATAAGTAGTAAATAATATTAAAATTGATAATCAATATGAGTGTGTTTTAGGTGTTTTGTCTATATAATTATCTAATGGTATAATTCTATGTAATTATAATTTGTATGTAAATTATTATAATCGATTATATAGTGTTTTTCCTGGTTACCAGATGTTTCTCCTGTACAGAATTGAATTTGTGAATTTACTACAATGGAGAGAGAGCATTTCAAACGCGTTTGTTTGTGTATTATGCTATAATATTTTATGTTTTGTATTGCTGTTTGTTTATGGTGGATTAATTGGTTATTAGATGGATAATAAATAAATAGATAATTAATTAATTAAATAGTAAATAAATAAATAAAAAATTGATGAATAAAAAAATAAATAAAAAATAGAAAATAAATAAATAAAAATTAGATAAAAAAGATAATAAATAAATAAATAAATAAATAAATAAATAAATAAATAAATAAATAAATAAATAATAGAAAATAAATAAATAAAAATTAGATAAAAAAGATAATAAATAAATAAATAAATA
>JAJMCZ010000002.1:15236-25236 GCA_030573245.1 Ascobotryozyma americana | reverse complement strand
ACCGGTTGTGTCTTTTTATATATTCCAAAATATTTTGGATCCTTTTCTGCCTTTTCTGCATATTTAAGTAATGCCTCTCTTGGATCTTCTTTTAACCTATTTATTGCTCCAGGAGCTTCTCTTTCAATATGTTCTATTGTTGGATCATTCCATACACCCCTAATTTTTCTTTCTGCACCAAAATCCTTATTCTTATTTTTATATTTTTTTGATGTAGAGGAATTTTTTAAAGTGTTGTGTATATCATAACCACTAACAGCAATAGCATTTTCATCAATAGATGTAGTTGTTAAAACATCATCAATATGTACTTTTTTAGGTACACGAAGTATTGCTTTTTTAATTCCTCCATTATTATTATTTTCTAAATTTGGTTCAAAAAATATTCTTATTGTACCATCTGAGGCAGTTACTAATATTTCATTAGTTTCTTTTGTCCAACAAACACCTATAGGAGATGCTTTTGGAGATGAACTTTGTGAATTCGTAGTTAAATCAACTGATTTAACTGTAGTTAAATCAGATGTATCTAAAACATTTACACTTGTATTAGAAGCTAAAACAGCATATTTCCCATCTGGTGAATATGATATATTTGATTGTGATACACAACTATAATAATTTGTTGGAATTAAACCGTTACGTATAATAATTGGAGAATCAAGTTTTCTAATATCCCATAGTTTAACATATGAATTATCATAAGATAAAGGTATTGATTGATCATTTATATTATAAGAATCACGAGTAAGAAAATTATTTCCAAATGGTGAAAAACTTATTGAACTTGTTATTGAACCAATTTTTGTTTCTTTGCCTCTTTTCCAATTCATTTTTATTAAATTTAAACTATCCCATAGGACTAAAGAACCACTATCATCACATGAAGCTATTAATTTTGAATCTGGTGACCATGATAAACAGGTTAATTTGCGAATTTTTCTTTTTTCAAATCCTGATAAATTTGATCTATTATGGAATCCTTGTACAAGTACTGAATCTTGTGATCTTGTACAATTTTCTGTATCCCAAATTCTAATCGTACCATCTTCTGAACCAGTTGCAAAGAAATTTTCATTTGTTGGATGCCATGAACCATCAATTATTGTAGCCACATGTCCTTTTGTCGATTTTTTGTCAACAACATACATATCTCCAAGTTTTGTCATTGTGTTGGTTTTTTTACTTCTTGTGTTGTTATTATTTGATACACCATATGGATTACCATTAATATCTAATAAAATCGCTTGTGGATTACTAGCTGGAATAACTAATACAGTGTTTTTATTTGTAGGACTTATATAAATTCTATTAACTGCTACATCTAAAGGTGTATTTATGATTTTATATGGTTTGGGATAGTTGACATCTATTGTGTTTAAATCCCAGAATGAGATTATACCATCTTTGGATCCACAGATGAATTTATTACAGGATTTGTTTATGTCGATACAAGCGTTTATTTTGCTTTCGGTGGGAATAATAACCTGGTGACTAAGTGGGATATCGTCGTCTATATCAGACTCGGACTCTGACTCTGACTCGGTCTCTGAGACCGAGTCAGAGTTAGAGTTTGATTTGGAATTTAATTTTGCATTTGATTTGGAATTTGATTTGGAATTTATTTTGGCATTTGTATCAGACTTAACTTTTTCATTCTCCTTTGTATCTAGATCAATTAAATATTTTTCGTATACACTGTTTACATCGATTTCCTTACTAGAGGTATCTTTTCCAAATGAAGTTGGCAACATTGTGTCGTTGGCTTCTATAAGTTTGGTGAAGTTGATTATTTTATTTACTCTAGAAGAAAGATTTGCAATATTTTGCTTAATATGATCCTAATTTAGGATTATTATTCCAATTTGTATACAATTACGAACAAATTAATTAGTATTCAATTTTTTTTCTCTGGATGAGTTTTGAAATGACCTATTTAAAGTATATCAATTGCCTGATTTGTATAAAATTACGAAAAATTATATTAAAAAATAAAATTGGGTTGATTTGCAATTTAATTAAGCGCGTAAATTGTAGTTAAATTAAAACAAAATCGCTTAAAATTTTTCATGATCTATTTTAACCATTGAAAAATGATAAATTTCTCTAATTTTTGACTTTCTTACTTGTTTTACTTGTTTTACTTGTTTTAAACTCTACTTAATTTTTGTTTCCTATATTGTTTGCTATTTGCTATTACAAATCTGCTTTTTTACTGTGTAAACAAATGTATGTGCGTGTGTATGGGACTTGAGTACGAACGTATGCAAAGTGCTTTAAAGCAAGCATATGTATAATAAACATGGTATAATATTGTGTAAAATGGTATAACATGGTAAATTGGACACAAATATCACTTGCAATGGGTTTAGTTTATAGAAAAGTAGAAATTTGGTAGAAATCGATTGTATTTTATAAATGTGTTTAAATTTAAAATTATCATTATCTGTAGTGATTATAAACTATGGACTGAAAGGTAAAATCATAATAAATTCAGATTAAAATTGATGTTTCCAGGTTCTACTCTTACCAATAGAGTGTGTACAAGTTCTTTTATTCTCTCAGAATGTATAAGAATATATTCAAGGTTACTTAAAAATGCAAAGAATACATCAAAAGCAAAATGCAAAATGCAAAATGCAAAATGCAAAATGCAAATAAATTTACATACACATACACTTTGTATTTGGCACTATTTATTGTTTATTTTAAACACAGAAGAGCAAGTTATATATTGTTATTCTAAACATGAACTATAATATAAATATATAAATATATGAATTAAATATAAAAATGTGTTTAGTGACTGCCTACACTCAAAGGATGACGCCCTAATACAGTTCCTATGACTGAAGGATTGTTTACCATTTGTTGTAACGAAATTTGAGTCTTTTCATTTTCAGCTTTTTCTGCTTTTTGTTTTTCTTTTATTTCCATATTTTTCTGCAATCTCTGTAGTTTTTTCATAGCAGTTTTTGAAATTGTATCAATTTCCATTTCCATTTCCATTTCATTACTATTTGAATCCCCTATAATAACATCACCGTCCTTATCTTTTATATTCAAACTATCACCATTGTTGACAATTCTTTGTAATGTGTATGTGAGATTTCTTTGATCTTTTTTTGCTCGTTTTTTTGATATTTTTTGTGAAGTTAACACTGTACTATGATGTCCTTTTTTAAAATTCCCTTTAATTGCATTGTACGCTCCTTTTCTTGCTCTTTGAAGTGCAATTTTGGGTTTATTTACTGAATTTCTTGAAGGCATTTTGAGGTTTTTTATTTAATTTTTATTTAATATTTACTTTTTTTATTTTTATTTTATTTTTATTTTATTTTTATTTTATTTTTATTTTATTTTTATTTTATTTTTATTTTTAATGTTAAATTTTTAAAGTTAATTTTATTTTAATTTTTTATTTTATTTTTTTATTTTATTTTTTTATTTTATTTTTTTATTTTATTTTTTATTTTTATTTTTTTTTCATTTTTAATGTTCATTTTAATGTTAATTTTCGTTTTCATACAGGGTGAATTCCAAATAACTATCAGGATTCCTATAGTAATCCAGTTTAAATTTAGTATTCCTATAGGTTTTTGTTTTTTATGATTTCCATAGTGAGATAGTTTGGGATTTTCCTGGAAACCCGTAAATGTCTATTTTATGTATTTCTCTACTTTTTCATTTTTTTTCATTTTTTTCGTTTTTTCATTTGAAATTGTTTGCATTTCTTCACTTTTATTCTCAATTTTAATTTTAGTTTTTTTTTATTGTAGTAAATTATTTACATGCAATTAAAAAGTTGGTACATAAATATGAACAAAGTAAAAAATACACAAAAAACGGTAAAAAATACACAAAATATGATAGACAGACTCACTCATCATCAAACTCATCGATAACCTTCCTTTTGGAATTCGGCCTTTTAATATGAGTTGCACTTGTATCGTCGTCTTCAAATGTACTATTTCCCATAGTAATCCCCTCTTCCTCCTCTTCTTCCCCTTCCTCCCCAAGATCATCTCCCTCTAACCCAGAATCATCAGAATCAATAACCTTCTCTTCTGATAAAAATGACTTCCTACTTAACCTTCGCTTCTTTGATTGTCTTTCAGCTTCACTGATACCATTATCCCCTGATACTGATCCAGATCTTGGTTTTTTTAATTTCCTCTTAAGTTTCTTTTCCTTATCTTCATTTGAAATGTCATTATCCTGTGAACTATGTTTACTTTTACTTTTATTTTTATTTCTATGCTTTTTCTTCCTTTTTGTATCATCCCCCCTTTCCCGTTGTCTTTCATTATCCGTCAAAACTGCCTCCTCTTCTTCTTCTTCAAATAATTCATTATTACTGTCAACCTCAGAATCAGACCCAGATAAATACCTATTACGATTATCTCGTTCATAAATAGATTCTTCATCACTTGATGACATGATTTCTCCATTAGCAGCCGCTTCACGTTTTCTACGCTTTCTAGCCGCAGATTTAGATTCACCCTTCCTATTTGAACCCTTTTGTCTACGAGATGATGCTTCAGCCTCATATTTTTCAGCTTGTTCTGCTGCAATAGCTGCCCATTTAATTGCTTCTTCTTGTAATTTTGCACGTTCTAACGCAATTGCAGCTTGTCTTTCTTCTTCTTCTTCACGCTTAATTCTTTCCTCTTCAGCTTTCTTGGCTGCTTCTTCTTCACGTAATCTTCTAGCTTCTGAAAGTTTTGCTTCGGATGATGCTTCAAATACCTTTTGTGATTCTAATGCTCTCACTAGTTGTTTTGTAGTTGTATTCCTACCCATAGTTACACGTTGCATTAAATCAGCCGATGGATAGGGAGCATTGGGTGATTTAGAAAGTTTTTCAAATGCTAAAATTGCATGTTCAAGTCCTTCAATTGCTTCTTCGATATCCTTCACAGTTCTTTCTGATTCACGTTTCCTGCGAACTTGTTCTGCAATCTGAAATCTTAAAAATGCAGTATTAAAAATAAGTTGAGGAACTTTATTATTAAGCTCAAGTGCTTGTAATGCATAATTTAATGATTTTTTTAATGCATCAACATCAGATCTTGTTATACCTACATAATACCATGCACGTCCGATACATGTTAATAATTGACCATCCTTAGGACCACGTACTTTTAACGCAGCTTCATAAGATTCAATTGCTCGAGGATATTGTTTTAATTCAACAAGACAATGTCCCATATTTATATGTACACTAGCATCTTTAATAGTTTCACGAACTTTTGAAAATATTCCAATTGCTTTAGCAAATTGTCTCTCCTCTGCTAAAGCTATTCCAATCCCCTGTGCGGCATGTGCACATTTACTATCATATTGTAGTGTTTTATCAAAAAATTCAACTGCACGACGATAATGTTTTTGTTTATTTATTATATCTTCTTTAGAATTTGGTCTTAGTTCTCTTCCAATAGCTAAAAATAAATTACCCATTCCAGTTAATGAATATAAATCATGTTTTCCATAGTGTTGTAAAGTATGCTTAAAATGACGTAATTCTGGATCTTCATCTATAGTTTTCAGAGTGATGGGTGCACGTCGAGAACGATGTAAATACCATCCAAATAATGCACGAACTTCAAGATTATCAGTATCATTATTAATTAAATTTTGAAGCATATGACCACCTTCTGATGAACCACGACGAAGTTCTAAATAACATATTCTAATTCTGGCATCTAAATATCCTGAAGCGATTCTATCGATATCTTTATATTGACTGATTGCACTAGTAATAGCTTCTGATGTTGATGCCGTAGAACCAATTTCTTCTGTAAGACGAGCAATATTATATTTTATAGTTACAATCATATCTTTAAAATCTTCAGAGTCTTCATTGGAGTTTTTAGGCTTGCTTAAATTATTTTCTTTATCAATTTCATTTTCATTTTCATTTCCATTTTCATTTTCATTTTCATGACTTTTTTTTGACTGTTCATTAATTTCAGTTAATGCCTTTTGAAACATTTCTCCAGCCGATGTATAATTACCAAGATGGAAATAATAAACACCCATATTATTATATAATTGTGGGAATATTTTCCTTTTTGAATCCTTGGCAATTCCAAGTGCTTGTTGAAGTGAATTAATTGAAGCTTCTATATCATCTTTTTCATTTAATTGAGCTAATAATAAAAGAGCATCAACTTCTTCTGGACTATGAAGTTCAATATTTTTTTTACCTTTTTGTTCTCGATCTCTTGATAAATTAACAAATCTAGTAAGAAGTGGTTTTGCTTTCTTAAGATCATTTGCAGCCTCTTCAGGAGGTTTAACCATAGAAGCAACAGCTGAAGATGAAGATAAGGTTGAAGATGAAGATGATGATAAGGAATCTGCGGAGTTTTCCTTTTCAATTGCTTCGTTAGCATAAATTGAACCTA
Organism: Ascobotryozyma americana; assembly: GCA_030573245.1. NCBI lineage: Eukaryota > Fungi > Ascomycota > Trigonopsidomycetes > Trigonopsidales > Trigonopsidaceae > Ascobotryozyma > Ascobotryozyma americana. The sequence continues at coordinate 18,826 of JAJMCZ010000002.1, read as the reverse complement.
AAATAAGTATAGCTTGATTACATTTTGGATGTTCTTGTATAATATTCTCCAAAGCAAGTTTTGCCTGAGTCATATCATCTGCAATCATTAATAGTTGTGTTCTACCTAATTTGGGGGGTATATAATCCGGACGCTCGTTTCTTGAAGCTTGGTAAAAATTCATAGCTTTATCGTATTCCCCTAGATAGTGATGAGCTCTGCCCATCCAATAATAACCCTCGGCTTTCAAAGAGGGCATTTCAGCGTATTCAATGATTTTCTGAGTAATTTTTTGTAAAGTTGGCATATCTTTCTTAGAGAAAAGATATGAAGCTAACCATATGGAAGCCAAAGGAGATTTACAGCCAGGTTTTGAAACCTGTTCAATTAGTTTGATACCTTTCGCATAGGTTTGCAAAAAATCGTTATCAAACACATTTAAAAAGGCTTTTCTTAGATAATAAATACCCAAAAATAAGGTTGAAGATTTGTATTGTGAAGAATTAGATAAAGTATTTTTTTGGGAAAGTTCTCTTGATCTTTCCCATGCAAGTTTTGCCTTTTCGTGGTAGCCCAACTGCCAAAAACACAAACCAATACCAATTCGTGGATCCGGATTAAAATTTGGACGAGATAGCAGAATATTTTGATAGATTTTCAACGCAATTTTATAGTTTTTTTTGCCATATAGAATTCTCGCCTTACCAGCAAGTGCCAAAAGGTTTCTATTGTTTGATTTTCTTAAAATATCTTCAAACATTTTCGATGCCTGGTCTAGAATGTTCAAATCCCCATTCGAATTTAAAATCGACCATACACCCGATGTCAGGGAAATGAATTTCAACGACCGGTCTAGTTTCATAGACTGGTTTAATGACTGTGTGGCGAGTTGTTGGAAGTATTCTTTTGTTTTTTCGCCGCCATGGATACTAACCTTTGGACAGGATCTTGATTTCTTCATATACAGCCAGGACAAAGTAGTATGAAACAAGGCACTGGATTTCAAAAAATCTTCGCCTTTTTCGTTGTAAAAGTTCAAGCCCCTCGTGATAACTTCGATAGCTTCGTCGACTTTGTCGAGTTTGGAATACGCACTCATGATTGTCAGCCAATAGTGTTCGTTGGCGTCTTCGTTTTCTAGCAAGTCACACAGTTCGGTCGGATCATCGGGCAGATCTGTATCCAGGTTGATGGTCACAACTTCCTGGTCTTCTTTGAGGGGAATGTCTAAGTAGTTTGGTTCTCCGTGTGAATAACTGTCCTCGTTGTCCTCGCTGTTTTCATTTTCATGTACCTTTTCAAGACCGTCTTTGTGACCATCTTTGAAACCGTCTTTGAAACCGGTCTCAAGACCGGTTTCTTTTTTACCTGCAGAACTCATACTAGAAGCAAAGAAAGAAAAAGAAAAAAAATTAAAACAAAAACAAAAACAAAACAAATTTATTCTTTTCTTAGTGTTTCCCCTACACAACAAAAACTTCCTTTTTTGGAAAAGTGTTACAAAGTGTGAAAAATGGTTTTTTTAAAAAAGGTTAAAAATTGATTTTTTTTTTTTTTTTTTTTTAGTTTTTCTTATTTTATTTTTTATTTTAAATTTAATTATCCTCCACCCAAGAATCGAAGTGTTAAACTGAATGTATAAGTCTTGCGGAGTGGTTTACAAAATACACGTTGCTACTACAACCGTTGGCAGGCCAACGGTTGTTATATCACTCCGTAAATGTGTATTTGCGATTCCCAAAATGGGTTACATTGCGACGTAATAAAGTTCAAGTTGAGTTATGTAGTTTGTATTGTGTATAGTTATATAGTATGATTTTGTATATTGTATATGTATCACCTCAGAGATTGCACTTGGAAGACTGCTATTGGAAGAGCTGTGGTCTCGGCTGTCACTGTGGATTGGATACCCAAGCCGGCTAAGATGCCCTGTACTATACCACAGGTGTGCCATAGAAAGGGGCCCGCCTTCAAGACTGCGTCACTGGCTCCGTACTCGGTGCTCATTCGCATAAACAGTTTAAAGTTGTTATCCGTTAGAACGTACATTCCCTGTGTGTTAGTATACTCAACTTGTTAGCTAGTTGACTAGTTTTACTAGTTAACTGGTTTAAATATGTTGAAGTAATTTAACATAAACAATTATGTATATATGTATATATGTATATGTATATATATATATGTATATATATATATGTATGTATATGTATATATATATATGTATGTATATATGTATATATGTAAAAGTATGCGTATGTATGTATATATGTATATATGTAAAAGTATGCGTATGTGTATAAATACACATATACCTATAAACATATACATAAACACTGTTTACCTACCCTATGATTGGTCTTCAAATTATCCACCTGCTTCTTATACAAAGTAGTCCATATATCCTTGCATATAAACTTCATTACATCCAGAGTTTCTGTGAATCTCGGACGATTGCATGAAAATCTAAAATTAGATATACACAAAACAAAATACATATAATACATACAATACAAACACATATAAACACAACCCACCTTTCAACCAGTCCCTGTCCCACTCTGTAGCCCATGCTTTGCAATCGATTCATAGACAATTCGTTTGACTCTAATATACGCAACTGTTGATATGAATTTGCACCATTTTCAGTCCCCCCTTGTGTTGGAAATATCCAATCGTCGTCATCTTCCTCTTCTTCTTCCTCGTCTTTTTCACTGTCATTTTCATCTTTTTCATCTTTCAAACCATCTGAATTGCCGTCAGACTCGTCTGAATCACTGCTGTCCTCGTCGTTGCCAATATTTTTGGTTGTACTTTTAATAGTTCTCCTTACTAAACTGACCGATTCAATCATCAGTAACTCAAATGCATTGTATGCAACGTAACTATCCTGTTGGTCAGTGGTTAAAAGCAGCATATCAAGCGCAGATTCAGCAGCCGCTATCGAGGCCTGGACACTGGTTCGAGAAATAGAGTCTCTGGAGTAACTGTAGGTTAGTGGACAATAGTAGGAAATTAAAAGGCAAATAACTAATTTCTACCTGGATAAACGGCTTTTTGAGCTCATTTCGTTGTGAATGCTTTTCCGACTTTCGTCGATTGACGGCGTAAGTGACATTGTGTTTGGTGTTGAGAATTACAAAAAATTACAAAAAATTTGAGTAAAAATTAGGTTAAAATTTGGTTAAAATTAGTGAAATTTCGTAAAATTTCAATTTCTGTAAACTTTTTTTGTAATTAAATTTAAATCTTGCCAATTAAAGATTTATGTAACCCTGTTTCCTTTCCTATTTAGGACGTTATTACGTTTATTATTGTTGGGTTTTCTATAGGATTCTCTATTTAATGTGTTGGATTCCAACGGATTCATTGTTTATTATTTTGAATTTCTATAGGATTTTCTATGTATTTATGTCTTATTTCTATGGGTTTCCTGTTCTTTTTTATTTATTCTATTTCTTTTTATTTTTCTTTTCTTATATACAGGACTTTTAGAGATTTTATAGTGGAAAAAAAATAAAAAAAATAAAATATAAAAAATAAAAAAGATAAAAAAAAAAAAAAAAAAAAAAAAAAAAAAAAAAAAAAAAAAAAAAAAAAAAAAAAAAAAAAAA
>JAJMCZ010000002.1:0-15136 GCA_030573245.1 Ascobotryozyma americana | reverse complement strand
AATAATAAAAAAAATGAATAAATAAAAAATAAAAATAAAATAAATAATATATAAAAAACCTTTGCGTAGTTTTAACCCCCACTAAATAAAACAAATCTTAAATCTAACAGCAAAATAAATAAAATACATATATTGTACATACAAGTAACTTTCTTTTCTTTAAAACGCTAGAACTAAGCCAGCAAATAATAAATAATAAACAAACCTTCCTTAAACCCATAAAAACCATAAACAAATAAAACCATAAACAACATTCAAAACAACCAAACTCCATAATTAATTTTAATACTAATCTTATTAAATCTATCTGTATTAACCAAAGCTGATTCCATGCTTAACCCATTTAAAAATATAAACTTTGTAACAACCCTTGTCCAGATTCATTTCTATTTATTGATTCTGTTGCTTTTGTACATCCTGGTATTTATACACCGAAAGATGGGGAACAACCGGAGAAGTAGGAAATTGACGATGAAATGGAATACTGGGAAGAGATGTCGGAAACTCAGAACTATTTAAAAAAGGTAAACTTGAGCTCTGTGAGAAAAAAGAAGGGTATGATGAAGAATTTATATTATTCACAGTTTTATTTGGGTTATTCATACTGTCGTTGACATTAGCATTGACTATATTATTGTGGTTGTTATTATCATCTGTATTATTGTCATTATTTCCTGAATTATAGTCATTATTTCCTGAATTAAAGTCATTATTTTCTGAATTAAAGCCATTATTATTAGTACTCGCATTATTACCAATATTATTAATACTGTTGTTAATGTCATCATTATTTTCATCATCCTTACCATTCTCACCCTTGTCAATGTTGTTGTCATTATTATTAATATTATCATTACCATTCGCATTTATGCTACCACCGTAGGTATTGCTATTTTCGTTGCTTTCATTGTTAGTCCCATCAACATAACCATTGCCGTCGTAAATATTATCATCATTCTTATCAACAATATTGCTATTTTCAACATTATAATTCTTATTTCTATTTCTGCTATTATCTTCTGCGCTGTTGTTATTAAAATCCTCTCCATTAACATAGTTATTATTATAACCATATGTATTATTACCACCATTATTATAAATACTATACCCGTTTGTTAATTCATTTTCCGATGTATTTAATCTACCAGTAACAGAAGAACTAGTAGGATTATTAAAATATGCTGAGTTATTATTTGACATATTGCTCTCATTATTTTCTGAAAAAGATGAATCAATAATAGGTTGTCTAAAATTCATTCTTGGAGATCTAGTAAGTGATGGACTGGTATGATTTTCCAATGATGTCCATAATCTTTCCTCGTTATCTTTATTATTATTCGGATTAAGAATTGTAGAAGAAGAAGAAGGGAAAGGATTAAGTGAAGGGGTTTGTGTTTGTTCTTCCGGATAAATCATGGAATGACGATTTGTTTCACCATCTACATTACTAAGTGCAAATGTGGTGGAATTCACGTTTCGAATTATATTTACCCCTTCAATTTCAGGGAATGGAATTGGTCTAGGATTGGTGGATATTGGTTCTTTTATCATAGAGTTTGAAGGAATTAAAAGTGAAGAAGATAAAGAAGAAGAAGATAAAGAATTTGATTGCGATATGGTAGATGAGTTTGAAGGAGCCGAAAGTGGTGCAGGAGAAGATAAAGAGTTGTTGTCAACTAATTCAGGGATTTGTGTTTGCGCCCTTGCAATAGTAGACGTAGAAAATTGCACATTAGCAGATGATGGGCTAATTCCCTGGGAGGATGAACGAGAAAGAAATGGTATTGATGATGTAGAAAACGAAGGAATTTGAAAAGGAATAGGAGTAGATGAAAAAGAAGATGTTGATAAAGAAGGCGATGAAGAAGGCATAGAAGATAGAGGAGGTAAAGAAGATGACGATGAAGAAGGTACAGAAGATAGAGGAGGTAAAGAAGATGACGATGAAGGTGCTGTAACTTGATTATCTGCTGTTTTCAGTCTCCGTATTTTTTGGCTAGTACGTAATTGGCCGGAACAAGGTGAAGTAAAAGTGGGAGTTTTTTGTTGCTTGTTAAAAGTTTGGGATCTATTGGGAAAGGTAGGAACCAATCTGGTATTGCTTGACGAGTTGGAAAATGATGAAGGACGAGTGGAAGATGAAAGACGAGTGGAAGATGAAGGACGAGTGGAAGATGAAAGACGAGTGGAAGAAGAAGAACGAGAGGAAGAAGGAGGAACAGGAGGACGTGGTGGTTCATCATCATCTGAAAGTGTGAGATCTATTACATCAATTGTACGTTTTTGATTTGCACCATTTTTAGATGAATTGTGATATCTTTGCCTAGAAGAATTTCTTGGTGAGTGAGATGGGTGACTGTTAGCTTTTGCAGGAGAAAACGAACTCCTTATAGGAAGGGAATTATTTCTTGAAGATACAGTATTACGTCGTTGTGAAAAAGATCTATTTGGAGTATTAAGAGTATAATTAGATGAATTTTCTTGAGATTCATTTCTCATTATCCAATCTGAAACCTCATAATCCGAAACCAAATTTAGCATATCTTCAATAGTATTTTCGCCAGTCAAATTTGAAGCCTGCAAGGGAGAATGATTATTTGAATTTGCAACCGTATTTGTATTTGAAGTTGGCAATGATGGGGTAGCTATGTTATTAATGTTTGAATTATTAGATTGTTGACGATAGTTTTGTTCTTCATCAGTTTCTTCATCATCTTCGTTACTATAATCATCAAGATCACTACCATTATCAGTATTGCTATCGTCATCATCTAAACAAACAATATCAACATTATTAACTGCAAAAGGATTAATTTGTTCTTCTTGTTTTACACGAGGAGTATTGCGTTTTTTATTACTATAAGCAGAAGATTCACCATCTGAGCCATCATCTGAATCATAATCATTCCCACTGTATGGACGTTTTTTATTATTAGATTCATCTAGAAAAGAATCTAGATGAACCCATTCCCCTGATGGTAAAAGTTCTACAGATTCCTCTTTAGTTGAAGTATTATCTAATATTTCTTTGAAAAAATCATCAACAACTATACTTTCAAGAGGAGTTGGATTATTACAAATGGGACATTTCCAAGTGAGAGCTTGTTCTTGAAGTTGGATATAAGAAAGTGCATCAAAGCATTGAACATGTTGACAGGATAGAGAACGAATGGGTGTTTGTATACGACCAAAGGATAGTGGACATTTCAGTGATATGGTTGAAGAAGTTGCAACCACGTCATCGTCATCATTTCTTGAGATGATTTGAGATTTGACTAGATCTTTTGCTATTCTTGGACCAGAGTTTATACGTAGTAAAATTTGTGATGGAGATATTTGGTTTACCAGATAAGCAGCCATAATGAATTTTTGAGTAGTTTGAGCGTACATGACAGTGATAGTGTTTTTAGTGTTAATTCTCAGACATAAATGGGAAGATAAATCCACTGGTTTTGCAGTACCAGCGACACCTTTTATGCCTCTTGTGCTTGTATTGGGGACTATTTTATCATTTACCCGTAGTTCTATGTGATAGGGGAAGATCAAAGGAGCCATTTTAAGTGGAGTTCGATCATTTTTGAAAGCTGCAGAGAAGAGATAGACTTTTTTTGTTGGGTCAGTTCTCAGAATATCAATGGTTTTCGGTGATAGGTTTATATTTATTGAACATGTGTTTCTAAAGTCTGGTACTTTGTTGCAGATAGTTGTTGGCCCAAGTTGTTCGACCAGAGTGGCAAATGGACCTGTAGCGAAGGAGGACAAGTTAGTCAACGGTGTTAGTCTGTTGTTGTTTGTGTTGTTGTTTGTGTTTGTGTTGGTATTTATATTAAGATTGGTATTGTTGTTTAGATTTACAATGATAAGATTGCCGTTGGAATCAAAATCAGGTTGAAACAGTTCAGCAATAGCAAATGGTCTAAAAGTGATTGAAGGTCTGCTTCTTTCACGAGATATTGTTCCCTGAACCGGTTGTTTTGAAAACAAGCCTTGTTTATACAGTGAAAAGGTGTTTGTGAACCATTGTTGGGCCGTGAGTACATTATTCTCCTCCTGGGATGCAACCGCTGTCCTTGGTTGGTTGTAAATTAGCGTCTCCACCTGGTAATTGTACTCTTCCAGGGAATTGACACAGGTTAGATTGAACAGGTAGGAAAAGTAATTTTTAAGCCTCCCTAGTAAAATCTGTTTTCGTCCCGACAGGGGCAAATTACACGACCTTAATACATCTTTGGCCCCAACGGTCGTAAGCCGGTCTATCAGGAACAATACATACTGCAGATCGAAAATGAAATCCTCTTGTTTTCTGTGTATGTTTTCCAAGGTTGTATAATTTGTATGCATTTCTATTTTGTCTATGCCTTTACGCCTTTATTTCTCTATATCTCTATGCCTTTAAGCCTTTAAGCCTTTATGCCTTTATGCCTTTATGCCCTGTGTATGCCCTTTTATAAGTCTGTTGTCACCTACCTATGTATATGTTATGTTAATGTTATGTTATGTTATGTTATGTTATTTATATGCTATAAATGCGTAACAAATTACACTATAATAAAAGCTACACAGTACAAGGTTAACTGTGTTAGAATTTGATTCCAGAGTTAGGTTCACTATAGGTCCAATTTGGTCCAGTTAGGTAAAATTATGTTCAAAATGCTTTAAACAATGATGGAAAATCGTAAAAAAACCGTAAAAATTTGAAATTACCTGCGTTTATAACATCATACAATTCTCTACAATTTGATGCACAGATTATATAGACTCTATGTGGTTTTGTATTTTATATATTTTTTTCAAATTTCCTGTATTTCAATTTGTCCTTTGCAAGGTTGAATTTCAATCTACAACTGGTTTAATTAGTTTTTAATTTAAAATATTTTTGTTTTTCGTTGCTATGCTGGTTTTATGTAATAATCGTTGCTATTTTATGTAATATTTGAAAAATATTACATACAATATTAAAGATTCTTACGTAATAAATGAATCTTGCAACCTACTGGTTTGGTTTAAAATTTCACTTGCAAAAGCTGAAAAAGTGCAATTTTTTTTTTTTACAGAAACTTCTCATCATAAGAAGCACTCAAAATGGCAAAAGGAACAAGAGCAAAGTCGGTTATTCGAAATAAAAGAGTAAAATATGTTAAGGTGTTCAAAGCGGCCGATGAGGCGAGAGTTAAGCGTTTGGCTGAGAAGTTGGAGTCTGTTTCTAAAGATAAAGAGGGTGGGTATAATATAATATACGTAGTTATAAATTTATATAGATAGATACGTAGTTATAAATTTATATAGATATATACGTAGTATATATAAATTTATATAGATATACACATAGTAATACATAATATAATATAATATAATATATCTTTGTATACTTGTTTATAAAAGGATGCTAACATTTAGAAACCCAAGGGAAAATCAATACACATGGCTGGAAAGGCTCAAGAAATGAAGAATGGCGGTTAAAAAAAAAAAGCAAAGCGTCAATTAGAAAAAGAAAAGGAAATGCAGCTTTAGTGTTTGCCAGAGGTAGATTGAGGTGACGGGTGTGTTTAAGTTGTTGTATTTTTGTATGTTTGTATGTTATGTATGTTTATATGTTTATATGTTTATATGTTTATATGTTATGTATGTATGTAAGAATAGTATGCACAAATAAAACAATACATGAATAAATCAAACAAATAGTAAATTATAAGCAAATACACACTAATATATAAAATTGCATTCCATAAGAAACTGTATAGTTATCAAATGCTTTGGCTGAAAGTTTCGATGAATAATTTGCTGATTATTTTTAATTTTTTAATTTTTTAATTTATTTATCTATGACAATATATACTATATTATATTATATGCTATAAAACTATTATATATAATATTATTATACTATATATTCTATAATATTATAATATAATATATAATAAATATATACTATTTATAATTGTAAATAAATATAAAGAGTATAAATATATTTTTTTTTTCATATAGTATAATAATATACTAAATAGTGAATACAGTATATAATAAATACTATAATAAGAAACTCTATAAAATATTCTATATAATATACTATTAAATAATACAATATAATAAATACAATAAATATATATTTAATATAATATGCTATACTATAATATAATAATATTTGATAATAATACTATGGTATAGTATATAATTTCATTTAATTTAATATAATAAATACTATATATTATTTTTAATATATTATAATAAATAAAAATACCAATTACACTGTTATAATATAATAGTATATAATAATAAATTCAATATAATAATATAATATAGTGAATATAATAAATATAGTTATAGTATGTATGTGTATACTAAGTAAGGCTACTACTTAGTCTTATACTATAGTATTGTAAGTATATAATAGTATATAATATAGAACATAATATTATAGTGTAAGTAGTATATATAGTATAAAATAGTTTAATATAGTATAATATAATATATACTAATACTATACTATGTTATTTTATATTATATATTAATACTATATAGTATATTACATAGTATAATAATATAATATAATATGGTATATATTATACAATACACACCAACTATCTACAATATAAGAAGGGAAAAGTAGAGTTTACATAGTTACATATAAATTATAAAGAGCTTATAGTATAAATTATAATTATAATAGTTATGAAGTTATGTAGTTTACGTAGTTTACGTAGTTTATGTAGAGTTTCATGTACATAAAACATAAAAGGGCATAGAAAGTACATGAAAAGTACATGAAAAGTACATGAAAAGTACATGAAAAGTACATGAAAAGTACATGAAAAGGGCATAGAAGGTACATGAAAAGGACATATATACAAAACATATACAAACATATACAAACATATACAAACATATACAAACACATATACAAACACATATACAAACACATACAAACACACTCTTATAGCTATTCTAGTCTTTGTTTTGTCATTGTTGTGTCACTGTTGTGTCACTGTTGGTATTGTAGTCACAGTTTCCATAGAAATTTAAAATTTTCACCTGTATACATTGATTTACACATAGTTGAATATTAATTATACCATATATCTTACAATGTCTGCTCAGGAAACTGCTTTAAATCTTCAGGAAACAATATCCCGGCTTAATGCCAACGATAGACAGGAATTGGCTAAATGGATGGAAGGGGAAGCTAACAAAGCGAAAGTTCAAGCGTGTATGAGATAATTTATATTTATATTTATAATTTATATTTATAATTTATAATTTATTTAATAAATTAAATAAATTAAAAATAACTTATATTCACTAACCCATAGCCGTCCACTCCTTCACTGATATGTGCTGGAAAAAATGTATAACTTCAAAGGTTTCTACTAGCAATCTTTCGTCTGGTGAAGAATCTTGTAGGTTGAAACAGTGGTTATTACTAATAATTTGTATATTATTGGTAATATTTTAAATAATATTAGTAATGGTTTGACGTATATTACTAATAAATATTGGGATCTTATTAATCACAACTAACAAAAAAACAGGTCTGGTAGGTTATTGAAACACTGTGCAATGGAATTAGACTAACGTTTAGACAAATTGTCTTCAGAGGTTTTTGGATACGAATATTGCGATAGTTAATTTGTGAGTGCATTTGTGTGCATTTTTGTGCATTTGTGTGTATTTGTGTGCATAAGTTTTTGTGAAATGCTTTTTTGAAGCATTTAAAAAAATGCTTTTTTGTTTACTCTTCTTTTCAACACTCGCTCATACTAAATCACAGAATTCAACAAAACAAAGGAATTTAATCAAGAATTTATTCAAAATTATTCAAATTATTCAAAATTATTAAAATTATGCAAACTCAAAATTTTCAAAATTTATTTAACTATCGTTTATAGCAACTGTATATAGTAAATATAATGTATTGTTTATATGGTTAAAATAAAATTACTAAATACTAAATACTAATATACTAATATACACTACTACGCATACCGGGAAAGGAGTTCGAAATTCAAACTGTTCCCGCCATTGTTATACAGAATCAAATTCTTGCTGTTTGCCTTTTCACCGGTCAAACCATTGATGGCATCTCGGAGGACGTAGATGTCGAGGAAAGAACGAATGGTTGAGTTGGTTGCACCCATTGATAAGAACAAAGCAGCCACTCCGGCGACATGAGGAGAAGACTGAGAAGTGCCAATATAAGTTGAAACACCCACACCATCGGAAGAAGTTGAAGTTATATAACCACCTGGGGCGTATAAATCTACACAGGGACCATAGTTTGAAGATTTAACAACATTATTATAAGCATCAATATTACCAACACGAATAAGATCAGGATTATCACCAGGATTATAATCACAAGCATCTCTACCATAATTACCAGCAGCGGCAACAAACACATAACCTGCATTTACAAGAGCAGATTGAGCAATTGATAAAGGAGTGTAATGACCAGGAGTACCAATTGAATAATTAATTACCGAAGCACCTGGTTTACCAGAATGATCACCACGTAGGATCCAATCATAAGCAGCAAGTATTCCAGATGTTGTTCCAGAACCACCTTGAGCAAGGACTTTAACAGAAATAATTGAAACGTTTTTAGCTACACCAAATGCTCTAGAACCTACAATGCCAGCAACATTTGTACCATGACCATTTAAATCCTCAAAGGATTCACCTTCAACTGCATTAAATCCATGTACGGCCCTACCTTCAAACTCTGGATGTGAAATATTCACACCTGAATCAATAACAAATGCTGTTACATTATAACCAGCAGCTGAAGCATAATAATAAGGAGTGTTCGGGTTGGGGAAGTTTATAGCAGATGTTGGACAGGATGATCTTTGCAAACCCCAGTTTAAGGGATCTACTTGGGTAATTATAGAGTTTTGGAAATAAAAAACTGGCTCAGGATAAGGTTCACGAGCTTGTATAGAATTACTAGTGGTTTTGGCTTCTGTTCCATCATCAAGGGATACTTTTAAATCAGGATAAACTTGTTCCACCTCGTTAGATTCAAGAATTGACTGAAGGGACGAGTATCCAAATGACCCAGAGTATCCTATAAAGGACCCAAAATTAAAGGACTGAGATACTGAAAAGGAGTACGCAGATATGGTGTATGGGTGTGTGTCCTCCTGATTCGAATTGTTTGGTGGACTAGATGATGCAGCAGCTGCAAATTCGGCAGCTTCTTTAATGCTTTGCACATGCGCATTAACATCAATACCAGACTTGAGCTGGACGATGTATGAGTTTGCAATGCGCTGGGATTCTGGAATGCTGTTTAGGCTTGCAATGGAGGCCGCCGAGGAGCACTGCAAGACGGTCAGAAGAGACAGGAGTGAAAGGCAGAGCATGACTATAAAGTACAAACTATAAAAGATGATATTACTGTAATAAACTGTACAAACTATAAAAGATGATATTACTGTAATAAACTGTACAAACTATAAAAGATAATATTACTGTAATAAACTATACAAACTATAAAAGATAATATTACTAAAAGTACAAAAGTACTCTACGAGCTATTTATATTCTGGGAATAAAATACCGTTGGAAATCATATTGGCCACGAATCGGGATTCCCCGTTTTCGACTCATTCTGATGTAAACAAAAAAGACGTCTTTTGAACGGTACGCATGCAAATTCTTAATTTGCACATGTTCCGCTATGGCAATGAATCAAAAGACTCTACGTTTAATAGTAGCAATAATAACAACAACAATACAACGTTTATTCGGAATACTCGTAGAGTAATTTCGAAGTTTGGAAGTAATTTGATTTGAATCTTCAGACTTGGCACAGTGTGATGAGATGTAATACGGCGTAATACGGTACTATAAGCTGAAACAGTAAAAACAGCAAAAAAGCAAATAAATAACAATAAATAATAATGATAAATAATAATAATAATAATAAATAATAATAACAACAATAAATAATAATAACAACAATAAATAATAATAACAACAATAAATAACAATAAATAATAACAATAAATAATAACATCAATAAGAGCTGAGACTCGATCATAAATCAGTCGAAAACAGTTGAAATAGATTGTTGCTATGGTTATGTTATATTCCACGTCCTTGAACGTAATTACGTCTGTGATTCATTTACAGGACTAACATGACTTGGATTGAACTTAAATCATAATAAAAATTAAATAATATTAAATAATATTAATAATACTTAAGAATCACAATATTAAATAATACCTAAGGCTTATCATAATGGGCTTCCTTTTGGCCATCGGTCTTGAAGGGTCGGCCAACAAACTGGGCGTAGGGGTCATTGCCCACAATTTGGACACCAACAAAGCCACAGTCTTAGCAAACGTGAGAGACACTTTTATTCCTCCTACAGGAGAAGGTTTTCTGCCTAGAGACGTTGCTAGGCACCACCGGGAATTGGTTGTTCCTTTGGTGAGAAGAGCGTTACGGGATGCATGTTTGTTTATAAGTGATAATAATAATAATATAGATATTACTAATGATTGTCAACTTATTGGTAATATTTCTACAGATATTAATAATCATTGTACAGATATTAGTAATATTCGTAAGAATATTACTAAATACATTAGCTGCATATGCTTTACACAAGGACCGGGCATGGGAGCGCCGCTGGCCTCTGTGGCGATATGCGCCCGGACCATTAGCCAACTGTGGGACATTCCGCTGGTTGGAGTTAACCATTGTATTGGACACATTGAGATGGGCCGCGAAATAACCGAGGCGCAAAACCCTGTTGTGCTCTATGTTTCTGGTGGGAACACACAGGTTATTGCATATTCGCAGCATAGATATCGCATATTTGGTGAGACTCTAGACATTGCAGTGGGTAACTGTTTGGACCGGTTTGCAAGAGTTGTAAACATCTCAAACGACCCTTCTCCTGGGTATAATATTGAGTTGTATGCCAAAAGATATGCTGAAAGCAAAAGCAATAGCAAAAGCAATAGCAAAAGCAATAGCAAAAACATCCATCTAATAGATCTGCCGTATACGGTAAAAGGAATGGATTTGTCACTTTCGGGTGTTTTGGCGTATATCCAAGTATTGGTTAAAAGCCAAAAACATACAACAGAGGCATTGTGCTATGCATTGCAAGAATATGTATTCTCGATGCTGGTTGAAATAACAGAGAGAGCAATGGCACATGTGAATTCGTCGGATGTGTTAATTGTTGGCGGAGTTGGGTGTAACGAAAGACTACAGGAAATGATGTCCATTATGTGCAAAGCTAGGAACGGCAAGGTTTATTCTACGGATGAGCGGTTCTGCATAGACAATGGGATAATGATTGCGCATGCTGGTTTGCTGGCTTTTCGAACCGGGTGCAGAACTCGGTTGGAAGAGAGCAGGTGTACGCAGAGGTTTCGCACGGATGAGGTTTACATTGGGTGGAGAGATTGATAATTTATCAATTATTAATTTATTAATTTATTAATTTATTAATTTATTAATTTATTAATTTATTAATTTAATTAAAATGAAATTTTAATTAAATTGATATTTATTTAATTAAACTGATTAATTGGTTAAATATTAAAGTAGATTAAATTGATAAATGATAAATGATAAATTGGATTAAATTGATATTTATGTAGGATTGATCAATTTAATTAAATTTTCATTTTAATTAAATTAATAATTGGTTAAATTGGTTAATTGATAAATTAGTAAATTAATTAAATTGATAATTTTGTTAATTGGATTAATATTTAAGATTAATTAGTTTAAAAAGGAAATATTAATTAAATTGAAATTTTAATTACTTGATAAATTAATAATTAATTAAATTATTAAATTGGTTAAATAAATTTATAAATTAATTAAATTGATAAATAATTAAATTAATAATTGGATTATTTTGGAAAATTTTAAATTGTTTATTATATGGAATATTTACTTCTACTGTTTACTGTGTTTTACGTTTAATGTTTGTTTAATGTTGTTAAATTCATGTGTATTTTAATGCTTTTTATAAATTATTTCATTTTGATGCTGTTAGAGATTATTTTTTTTTTCTTCTTCTTTCGTGTTTATAGAAATTCGATTTTATACTTGTTAAAAAAGAGAAATCCTTTGTTTGGTTGGCGTGGTAACGTGTTGTTTTATTGTCTATAATGCGGGAAAAAAAGAGCTTCTTATTATGACAATAAATGTAAAAGCTAGTGTATAGTCACTTATATTTAAAAAATATATTACTTTGTATTTGTTTTTATTCTTATAAAATATATCTATTGTATGTACTGTATTAAAATAGTGCGGCTAGCTAAAAAATAATTTGAAAAATAGATAGAAAACCAATTAGAAAATGGAAAAATATAAAATAAGCAGTAATACGATCCTCTTAACTACCGTCCTTTGGACCTCTTTCCAGGTCTATAGAACACTAACAAAGTTAATCAACTATTTATATGTATTAATAGTATGTAAAATATTTCTATTTAATTTCTATATTCTCATAGACAAAAAACATCAAACATTATAATAATTCAATGCCTCAATACACTACGAACGGAAGCAATTGTGTACAATTGCTTCACGTTGGTAGTGTAAGAACTTGAGGTTTGTAATCCTCATTATAAATATTCCGAAACACAAGATAACAATGAGAAATAATAATGTAATAATAATATGATAATAATATAATAATAATATAATAATAATGTAATAATAATATAATAATAATATAATAATAATATAATAATAAATATAATAATAAATATAAATATAATACTGTAAACAATAAGTAAAAAATAAGAAATAAAACGATAATGTAATTAATTCTGTAATAGAGATGATAATAAGTAAGAGAGAATAATAAAATAATAAAATACAATAATAATATAATACAATATAATAAATAATAAATAATAATATTTTACTATACAATACTATAATACTATAATAAATAGCACTATAATACAATATAATATATAATAATACTGTATAATAATAAACTATATAATCTACTATATAATAATATAATAAACAATACTATAAACTACTTATTCTATAATAATATATATTATACAAGTGCTTTTTATTTGTACATGTTGCTACAGAAACGTCATATCATCCTATTTACAATTCAATTCAATTCAACCCAACGCAATTATTTTAATTGTAGAAGATCAAGTGTACACTAATAAATGTTAAGATAATAAATATAATAATAATTAATCAATTATAACAAATAATAAATATAAATATAATAAATATAATAATAATTAATTAATTATAACAAATAATAAATAATAATAATAATAATTAATTAATTATAACAAATAATAAATAATAATAATAATAATTTACTATATAATACTATATCCTCGTAACCATGAGGGCTGATCCAGTTCTATTATAAAATGTACCGTATATGGTGATTTATATAATTAATAGTTAACAATCGTATACATAAACTACACTTCAATAGAATCCTTTATATATTATTATTATTATCATTATCTATTAAAAGAAATCATTTAGTCACCCTTACATAGTTTTCGTGGTAATTATTAGTAGAGTGTTTATATAAATTTCAACATACCTTATTTTAGTTATTTAGGTTTCCATTGGATTCCTTTTTATTTTCGGTTTCCAAAGCAATCCCTTATATATCGTAGGTTTCCAAGGGTTTGTATTTATCTATTATTTCTTGGTTTCCTTTTAATTAACTGCTAGCGTCTTAAATCTTAAACTCTTAGGGTTTATACACAATTTGTCGCTTAATATTTTATTATTAGTAAGAACTGGTTGTAAATTTATAATAATTTTCCAATTATCGCTAATAAAATAGTCTAAATTGATAATAAAGTAACAAAATATTACTAATAGCTTCCCGATTTGGAAAAAAGCTCACTCTTGAACCTCAAAATTTTTTTAACCTACTAAAAATTAAAAAATTATTCTATTTTTTTATACATATATACATATATTATTATGCAGACAAATAGCAAGGACTTAGAAAATGTATCCTTTGGTGCTCTTTTAAAGGCCAATGATGATTTGTATGGGGAGCAAAGTGACCAAAGTGACCAAAGTGACCATAGTGATAATAAAAGTAGTAATGTAAATAATGTCAATAATGGCAAAATGGACACCGTGAAAAAGTCTAAAAGAGCCCCTATGGAGATAAGTTCTAAAAAAGAGGTTTCGAGAAAACGAATAGTGGTACCTGGAGTTGTATTACACAAAGGTAATGGACAAAGGATTGATCCTAGATTTGACAGTGTAGTGAAACACAGTGTAGCCAAACGGGAAGACTATGGATTTATTAATAAACTACGGGAAAAAGAAGTGAAAGAAATGAAAATGGAATTAAAAAAACTAGAAAAACTAGAAAAACGTAGTAAAAACAATGAAAACAATACAAACACTAAAACAATACAACAAATCAAGAAGGAAATTCAAAGAGCTAAATCAAAAATTAACGATAGTAAGGAAAAGGAATTTGCAGAAAAGGTTATTGCTAAACACGAGCGAGAAGAGAGATCTAAGATTGCAAGTGGAATTAAAAAACCATTCTATTTGAAGCAATCTACCATTAAGGAGCTTGTTCTTAAGGAAAAATTCAAACAAATGAGCTCTTCTCAGGTCAACAAGACAATAGCTAAGCGGCGCAAAAAGGCAGCATCCAAGGAGCGCAAGAAGTTTGACTAGTGTTTGTGTGTTTTATTTGTATATTTGTGTTTATTTGTGTTTATTTATATTTATATTTATTTATATTTATTTATATTTATATTTATTTATATTTATTTATATTTATATTTATTTATATTTATATTTATTTATATTTATATTTATTTATATTTATTTATATTTATTTATATTTATATTTATTTATATTTATTTATATTTATTTATATTTATATTTATTTATATTTATATTTATTTATATTTATATTTATTTATATTTATTTATATTTATTTATATTTATATTTATTTATATTTATTTATATTTATTTATATTTATATTTATTTATATTTATTTATATTTATTTATATTTATATTTATTTATATTTATATTTATTTATATTTATATTTATTTATATTTATTTATATTTATTTATATTTATATTTATTTATATTTATTTATATTTATTTATATTTAT
>JAJMCZ010000001.1:188238-205954 GCA_030573245.1 Ascobotryozyma americana | reverse complement strand
GTCTATTTATATTCAGAAATGAGGGATTAAAAATAGAGGAGGCAGGACGAATATTGATTGAGTTAATTTTGTTATTGGTTATTATTCAGAAGGCTGGTTTAATTAGTTTTTAGTATCTTTGGTGTCTTTGGTATAGTTTGTATGTGTTGCTATGGTAAGTAGAATTGAAAGTGGTTGTTATGAAGTTTGTATCCTTACACTTCATATATAATTCGATATAGTGTAACGGCTAGCACGGTCCGCTTTCACCGGGCAGATCCGGGTTCGATTCCCGGTATCGAAGTATTTTTTTGAGAAATATTTTTGTCTAAGTTGTTTGTTTACCTTTGTTAGAACTCGATTACAATTAAAATATATTACTATCTTTTGTTCATTTATTAAAATTACAACCTACATACATAAAACTCTTATTTGTATTATTATGCAAATAAATTTTTAACTACAATGACTTCGTCATTAATTTTATTTGCGTCTGTTGCGTCCGTTGTAACTATAGATGACACAACTGTGACTGTTAATATTCCAACAAACTGAATATTCTAGAATAAGAAAAATATTTAGATTACTATGTTTATTCATTCTGTTTCTCTATAAAAAAACTAAATACTTTATCTAATAAAGTAACATTAAAAATTTAAAATTTGAAAAAATACTTCGATACCGGGAATCGAACCCGGATCTGCCCGGTGAAAGCGGACCGTGCTAGCCGTTACACTATATCGAATTAACTTATGCGGATTTAGTAGTTTACAACTCTAAGTAACTTTTCTATTTGCACCACTTAATTTCTTTTTTTTTTTAAACATAATTTATTATAAATTATGCTCTAAGCTTGTTTTCAAGTATATATATATTCAAATTTGTGATGTACCAACATACATAGTGATAAAATTTTAACGTTTATATATTAATTAAACAAATTTTTAAAAAAATTAATATAAAATATAAAAGTACAACTCATAAATCACAATATAAAAATACCCGGATTCATACATATTTGCAAATTAAAAATGAAAAAAAAAACTGAACAGTTAATATAACCAAATTTTTATTAAAAAATAAATAAATAAATAATTAAACACTTTTTTTAAAAAATGTATTGGAAAGTAAACACGTTCATTATCATAAGTTGTCTTGACTCAAGGGAAATAAACGCCCTTGCGTTGAAGAAGGAGAGCTTTTGACTGATATTGTCAAATCTTCTAGTGAATTGAGTATAGGAGATTTGTTCGAAATACTATCATTAAGATTTGAACCATTTTTTTGATTATTCCTTTTAGGAGGAGACATATTAGTTGTCTTTGTATTATTGTCTTGGTTTTTATGAAAGCTATTATTATTTACATGCTGAACATCATCGTCTAAATCCTCTTCGTTATTATTTTCGTTTTGTACTGGTATTGGGTATCTATTTGTACGGTGGTCTCTTTGAGATCGTATCATATTCGGAAGAGAATACGGATTTGAAGAAGTTCCAACTTTGAAAAACCAGTCTGATTTTTCATTGTATTCGTACATGGCCCAGTCTACACCATAAGGTTTAGGTTCAAGTACATAAAGAGTATGTAAAGGAACATCTAAATCAGAAATTGCTGTACGTGTAAGATTTGTAAAATATGCCAATAAGACTTTGCACACAACTCTATGAGCAATTATCAGAACATTATCGTGCATTCGCTCGAGTTCTACAATCACAGGGCGAACTCGATTAATAACATCCAGATAAGATTCACCACCAATCCCGGGGTATCTATAAAGGTACTTATGTGCCATGCGTGAAGCATATTCTATTGGATACCTTTCTCTGATATATTCATGTGTAACACCGTCAAAAGCTCCTGCACCAATTTCATTTAACATTCGCATTTCTTTAATATCATAATGTTCGTCATCGAAATATTTCGCAGTTTGAATGGCACGTGTTAACATTGATGTCCAAACACAAAAAGGAGGTTCTTCTGGCTCTGGTTTTGGAGTAGTTGGTGCAGAGTCGTTAAGCGATGAAGCAAGTTTAATAACTGAAACACGTTTGTAATATTCTTCAAGTTGATGCTCTCGAAATTTTTTTCTATTATAATTCATAAATCTTGCTAAAGCACGTGCATATTTCTTACCAGATGGGGTAATTTGTGAATCACCTCCTATGCGCCCACTTTTATTATCAGAAGATTCACCATGACGAGTTAACCAAATTTGTCGTGGTTGTAAATTAAAATTCAAGAGATAAAATACCGCTTGACCTGCAAGAAAACCTTGTATATTAAAAGCAACCACTTTTCTTCCTACATCAATCATTTTAATATATTGATAACCTTCAACACTTTCTTCTTCATCACCAATTGTTTCATAAACTTTTTCATAATTTCTTACCCTAGCACGAAAATCTTCTAAAGCAACTTTAGGATCTTTATCTTTATAATCTGGACCAGACAATTTTAACAAGAAATTTTGTTCTAAAAGATCTTTATCTGTACATATACTTTCAAGAAATAAAACTTTGAGCATCCCATTACTTCTTTCCTTTACACGATCCAATACTTTTTGTCTTCTTCTTACAGTAGTGTTCGTTGCATCTAATATACCTACCGAACCATTTTGGAAAAGAACATAATCTAATAATTCATCTAAAGTTTGCATAGCCCACGATTCTCGTAATTCATATGTATTTAAATTATTTGGTGCAAAGAAGGAAGAATCATGTGTGTTTGAACCATTTGTATCAAAAAATTTATTAACTGGAGAATTTGTTTGAGTAGTAGCCCCAGAAGAAGATGGAGGGCTTGAATGTACATCATGAGAACTTGAAGATATAGGACCAAGTTGTGTAGAATAATTTAATTGATCAGGGATAGGATGAGAAGCTGGTCCAACTCTTGTACCTGCTTGACGACGTGTATTTCCAACATTAAATATTCTTGTTTCATGTTGAAGCCAGTTTAAATATCGAGTTAACTTTTTTGTAATATAAGATTTACCTCTAGCAGGCAAACCAACCATAACAATAACTAATTTTGAACCAACATCTTGAGCAGCAATAGTTCCATTTGGACTAACTTTTGATTTAGTAAGACCAGGTACATCTAAAGTTGTAGCCCTTCTACTCATTGGAAATGAAGAAGAAGTCGATGTCGGAGTATTATTTGAACTTGATTTTACATTTATACTAATATATGTTTCTTTAGTTAGAGATTCAGAATTATTATCTAACATATTATTTAAATTGTTATCACCACAGTCAAAACTATTATTATTGTTATTCTTAATTTTATTTTCCTTCTTATACTCGTTTATTTGTGAATAAATTGGAGCATTTTCTGAAACATTATAACGTGAGTGATTCAAATCTGAACTATTAGATGATAAAAAAATGGGAGGAATAAATGGTGATGAAAAGTTAAAATTTTGTGGATCTATATTAGGAGAATTATACATTGGCGTATCAGAAGGAGCATGTCTTTGAAATGCACTTGAAGGCGTTGCTAAGCCACTTGAAGGAGAAGCGATAGTTGTAGTAAATGAGCGTTTTAACCTTGTATTAAATTTATTGATATTATTATTATTAGTAGTACTAGCATTATTATTATTATTATTATTATTATTTGAAGAATTTGTAGAAGTAGAAGTAGATGAACTATTAGTATTGATAGTGGTTTTTCCTAAGCTTTTTAAACTTTCGGAACTTTTTGTTAAAATAACATTTGAATTAATTTGTTCTTGTTTATTAGTAAATTTTTTAGAATTTTCCATAATAATTTAAAAGTATTTAATATTTAAAAATGATTATATTGTTTTTTAAATAACTTAAATTATTATTTATTAAATAATTTATTATCCTTATATGTAGGTGTGTGTGTGTGTGTGTATGTTTTTTTTTTAAAAAAAAAAAATTTGTATTGGTTTTTCTTTATCAAAAAACTTGAGGTTAAGGATTTACTTTTTTCCACCTTTACCTATCAACCAATCAACTTATTATTAGTTATTGGTAAGAAAACAAATAAATCTTTTATTTAAGTTTATACTTATTAAAAATATGTTCAAAATATAGTAAAACAAACAATAATAATATATTTTAATAAAAATATAGCTTATTTTATTGTAACTTAAGATAATTGTTTATATTTATATTTTTTATTTTTTTATTTTTTTCTTATGCTTTAATTTAAGTTGTTAAGCTAGTTTCGTAAATTTATTTATTCTCTAATTTTAAATATTTAATGCTGTTCCTTTACTTTTTTTTTTTATGACTATTACTCCTAATATTAATTTATATTACTATTGTTATTATTATTATTATTATTTACTATTTAATATTTACGATTTACGATTTACTATCTATATCATTACATTGCTGTATAATAATAATTAATACTTATATTGTAGACAAATTATATAGCAGTTTAATAAAGATTTATCAAAAAGTAAATTTACTATATAAATATATCAATCTATTATATAAACTACATAGCAACCGCATTTTTTTTTTAATGTACAGTACTAAGCAATGTAAAAATAAAAAATATGGAAATAAATTATTAATATGAAGTATCGCCCTACGTTTGCTTACAGACTTCCGAGTATTAGTTATGCACTATGTAAAATACTATATACATATAACTTTCCTATTTAGAACATTTAATAGAAATAGAAAACATGGACTCGCTTATAGATGATAAACATAAAATTATAATAAATATTATGGTATTAAAGTGACCATATACTACATCACAACTTATTTCTTCTTTTTTGTTCTTTATTTTTTATTTTATTATTATATACGCAACCGCAGCCGTAGTTCAGCTTAATTAGAATTGTATGTATCTAGTATCTGTGATATAAGTGTACCAATTATTATATTAAATTATACATGAATTAAATATATTTTATTATAAATACATATTATATTATTGTTTATATATATATATAATTTTCTATAAAATCACACCAGTAAGCTGAATAATCATTTTCATCTCATAGTATCTATATTATTAATATATAATATTGATTCCCACTTTTATTGTAGTGTATTGTGATTCTTTTTTTCTTTCTATATTAGTTAAAATGGATCCAGCAATTATAGATTGCTTATACAAACAAGACCAAGATGATATACAGACTGCTTCAAATTTTGGTTTTTCTTCATTCTCAAAAACTTCCAAATTGCATTGTCCTTCAACTAAACATGAATACTTTCTTAAAATATCCCTAAAATCTAAAGAATCTCAAATTATGTTTCAAGGGGAATTTGAATCATTAAATTTATTAAGGTCAGTTATCCCAGAAGCAGTACCAAAAGTTTTCGGATGAGGTAAATTAAAAGACCCTAATTCTCAGGCTGGATTCTTTCTTTTATCTGAATACCTATCCATTAGATATACTTCAGCTCCTTCTCCACAATTTGAAAAAAAGTTAGCACATATTATAGTAAAACTTCATACCAGTAATGTTGGTGATATGTATGGATTATCTAACAATGTAATCACTTGCTGTGGTTCGACTCCACAACCAAATCCGCCCACTAAATTATGGTCTGAGTTCTTTATCCTGCATAGGTTAAAATGTATAATAGACTTAAACCGTTCGAAAGGATATTTTCCACCAGAACTGGATCAAATAACAGAAAAAATATTAAATTTTGTTGCTCCTGATTTATTGAAAAACCTTGAAAGAGAAGAAACAAATCTTCGCCCAAGTTTAGTACATGGTGAATTTAAGGGCAGGTAATGTAGCTTATACAGATAAAAGTACTTTCAACAATTTGCAATGTGAACCTTTAACAGAACAAAATAAAAACAAAGACAATATCAAAAAGAGCAACCCTTGCGTATCAGAACAATTAGACACCCATCCTATGATCTATGATCCTTCATCAGCATTTGCTCATTCAGAATATGAATTTAGAATTATGCATATGTTTGGTGGCTTTTCAGAAAAACATTTTTTTCATAAATATCATCGTTTAAGGCCTAAGCATAAGCCTGAAAGTGAATACTTAGATAGAATTAATTCATACACCCTCTATCATCAACTAAATCATTCTTAATTATTTGGAGGAGGTGCTTATTTATCCCATGCAAAACGTAATATGATGTCTTTAGTAAATAAATTTTGCAAATAAGCTTAATTAATAGTTTCTATCATTGTTTTGATTGGAGTTTTTTTCTTGTTTTTTTTTTTGTACTTCATCATTCTTTAAGAAGTCATTTTATAAAGTTTTTAACATAATAAAGTCAGAAAAGGCATATATTTTTCTATTTTTGTTTTTATTTTTATTTATTTTAATAGCATAATATAATTCATAGACATCAAAAAAGGACCAATAAACAGAATCACATTAAATATATTATAAAATAGAGCTAAATTAAGTAAACAAAATTTTTTTTTAAAAAAGCGCATTTTTCTACTAAAAGTCTGAATCATTAGAAACCAAACTGTTAAACTGAAACAAAACACATTTAGCCCTTTCACAAACATCGCTATCAGCGTCAGTTAGACGTAACTTTAAATCTTCTTCAAATCCAAGATCCATTAGTTTATTCGCCCTTTCTATTTTGCGTTTTTTGGATTCGTTTCGATCTATGTCATCAAGCCATATAACATTACTGAGAAATCTAATGCAAGCAAGTCTTATACCTGGATGATCAGATCTCATAAGTACAGCAATATTTCGAAGCATATCCTCTCTTTGTAGTATTTTTTCACATCCCACAGTAGAGCATACACTAAAATGGCCTAATGTATATAAAACTGCTAAAGTAATTCCTGGATATGGTTGGTCATAGGGAGATTCAAAATCATCTATTGCTTTTTTTCTGCAAGAGCTTATTTGTATAAACTTTGAAATCTTCAAACTAAATATATCAATAAGCTTTTCATAATAAAGTGAATTTAAAAAGAAAACGGAAATTTGGGTTCCATATGATATATTTTGGATAAAGCATAAAGCTTGTTCTTGTGCTTGTAGTTCCGGATCGTCACATAAACCTAATAAATATTTTAAGCCAATCTGTTTTGTGAGGGATATCTTTTTACTGTCTGATATATTAATAGCGACATGTTTTAGTGCCCACATAGAAGTTAAACGAAAAGGTGGAAAATCTGAATGAATTCCTTTCGTCATATACTTCACTCCATTTTCCTTCAAAACTAAATCTTTTAAAGGACTCTGAGGATGACAAAAATTTGTAATAGCTGACATGGCAGAAGTCAGACAACTATGTGTTTTCAACCTTGAAACTTCTCTTAAAATATCATAATCTACTTCGGTTAGTTCATACGATAACATCGTATCATCAAGTACAAGTGTGAGAGGTATAACATTATAAATTCCATCTTGATCTCCATTATCTAGATCAATATCACCAACAACCGCTTCATCAGATTTTTCATCTACAGACATTTCTATATCTTCGTTAGTATCTGAGGGTGCTTTATTGTTAATTGCATGATTATTAAAAGAATTTCGCTCATTGATAGGCTTTTCCAAAAAATCTGCGATACATTCACCAGTTTGAAAAAGTTTAATAAAATTCATTAAGGTGAATCCAATTCCTGAATCCATTAAATGAGTGCGTACCATTCCTGTTGAACGAGAAATGGCACGAATAACTTGGCAAATAGCAATTTCAAGATCGTAAAAATCCCAACGATCTAAGTGATCTAAATAAGTATGATTTAATAATTCTTTCAAGTCATATTCATCATAACCATTCATAAAATCTTTATCTTGAGATTTTGATTGAATTTCAGATAATTTAATATACTTATAATTTGATTTATTTAAAATATTTGAAAAGGAAGAGTAGCAAGCTAGCTTATTTTTAATCCAAGTAATGCGATTTTCTTGCATTGTTATATAGAAAAAAAGATTGGATACAATGTCTAAGGCACCTTCTTCTATTAATTTTAAACTATAACGATTATGCATCCCTATTGAAGCTAATACAGCAAGTGCACCTGCTAGGGCGTCATTTTTTAACTTTCCTTTGTTCTTTGTAAATTTAATAAAATGCAAAATTTTACCTAAAATACCAGATTCTACTGCTCTTTCAACCACTGGGCCACCATCTCTGAAAAGTAAAGTCATTGTTGAAAATAATAAAGGACTACCATTTCCATTTTCAAGTAGTAATAATAGACAGGGAAGAATTCTTAGTTGGTAGTATTCATGTAATTTAGAAGAAATCTTTTCTTCTGAAGTATCGTTTGATTCTGAATCTAACAGATTGTTTAAAGAGGGGAGATCTGATAAAATATCTATTCCAGTTTCTATATTTTTATGAGGTAATTTATAATTATTTTTTTTAAACTGTGGAGTAGAATAATTTAAAAATTTATCATTTATTTCTTCAACTTTATTTTGAAGAAAAATAGTTTTCGAAGAATCATTTGTAGTAGAAGTTATATTTTCATCTTTATTGGAATTAGTATCACTTTGTACATTAACATTTTTATTAGAATCATTTATTCGCCAAAAGGAACTATCTAAATGATTAAGATTATCATAATGAGTATAATCCCAATCAGGTTTATAAAAGCCATCTGGAAGTTTTGATAGTTTGAGTAAAAGTAAAGAAGCTGGAAGTTTTAAATCTTGTGAATAAAGAATGATATTATATAATATGGTTTCAAGTTTTGATATTACTAAATCCAAAGGAGGGTCAAATGAAGTTATAGCATTTGGGTTAAAGCCAGGTAAGTCAAAAACAGAATTTTCGGTGTTTGTTGATTTATAAAGTTGGAATATATGATATTTATTAGTAAAAAATAGGCTTTGTGAATGAAGATATGGATTTGAAGTCCATGGAGTAGAATAAGGTGATTTTGGGGAGATTATATTTGCCATTGCGAGAATAGCTGCAGAAAGTAATTTCCTATTATTATTTAATCCACTTTTGTGTGAATTGACTATAATGCACTCAGCCAGAGGTCTTTGAAGTGGTAATAAAAGTTTTAAATCTGTAAGATTATAAGATAAAGAAGAGGATAGTTTAGGTATAAGAAGAGAAGCATAAAATACAACTTGAAAATTACAATTTGAATGTGGAGAAATAAGAATGGCCAAATCAGATATTATTTTTTCATGATATTGCTGAAGAAATTTTAAGGAAGAAATATATTCTAGGATGTTTGTAAGTGATCTTAATAGAGCAACCGTGAAATTTGAAAATTGAACATCATTAGATAAGAAAACTTTTTTATGTGACTGTACAGAGTTTTTATTATTATATTGAATGCTTGAAATTATATCTTCCGATAAATCATTCTTTGCAGAAGGATATAAAAGTTTTGCTCTAATAGAATTAGCAACGGCTGAAATATTCCTGATAATAGTATCTATAAGGCGGTTTGTAGCTAATTTTTTAACAATTTCAGGATATCCGCTAGCAATAGATGCAAGAAGAACGGCAGCTTGCATTTTTTCATCAGTTACATAATAATTTAAAAAAGCTTTTAAAATCGCTACACCATTATTATTATGGTTATTATTATTACTATTATCTTCATTTTTATCAATTTCATTTTCACAAGAATCTCCTACAGAAGGAATTCCAGAACTCAAAATATCTACTAATAATTCAATCGAATTATCCAAGCTGATAAAGTGCAACTTTTTATGATTATGGCCTATAATTGAAACTTTTATTTCTTTTAAAATTTCTGCACGCTTTGCAGGATTTTGTTCCTCCTTTAAGTATGCAATAAGTTGGTTATTTATAATCATTATGAAGCTAAAAGTTAGGAGTGGATGGGCAAGACAAAAATAAATAATAAGTAAAAATAAACAAATAATAAATATTAATTAAATAATAAATAAAAATAAACAATAATAAATATTAATTAAATAATAAATAAATCAATAAATAGTAAACAATAATAAATATTAATTAAATAATAAATAAATCAATAAATAGTAAACAATAAATTAATAAACAAATAAATAAATAATATGTAGAAATAATTAAAATAATAAATATTAAATAACAAATATTAATTACAATAATAAACAAATAAATAATAACTATAACTAACTTTGGAAAAGTCCCACCAGTGGCAAATAGAACAGGAAAATAAATAATAAATAAATAAAAAAATATAAAATAAAATAAAAATTAAAAAATATAACTAAACAAATAAAAATAAAAATAAAAATAAAAAATAAAAAATAAAAAAATATTTTAAAACAAATATCTATTAAGAAAAAGAAAAATGAATTTTTATCATATGAAAATTAATAAAAAAGTAAAAAAAAAAAACAGTTTAATTAGTCTTCAGGGTATAGTAAACAAAAATGTTTTTGTGCAACAGTAGTGAAAACAGGTTTGCAAAGGGTCGTTTTACCCTGAAATGTAATACCTTAATTGCTTATATGTTATATAGCCCTATATATGGCGATTTGTTTTTAGTGCAGTTTCTTTACGCTATTTAAATTTACAAGCACAGCATAACGTAATGTTGTCTGGCTAGAATAAATGCCTAAGTGTATTCTATAATGCACACACCGAAAATGATTCTCAAAACTTAATGACTACATGCAAGACTGTGTAAATTATCCGCATATTAAATAATAAAACCAGTTTATAATATAAAAAGTCCAGGAGGGGAATTTCTGATCATACCAAGAAGGATTATTGGAAATTTTAACTATAAATTTACTGCTAGAGTAAACTGAAGATGACTGACGAAAATATCATTTACTTAAAGGCGATTTTAAATGCCTTAATTGGATTATTTATTGCCATTTAAAAGTAATTATATAAGTAGCAGGTAATCAATTAAATGCTGGCTATGTGATTTTATTAAGTGGCAATAATCAATTACCATTTTATTTAACTCTGTATACATAAGTAAATGGATGGAGGAAAAGCATACTTAAAATTAACTGTGGATATATTACATATATTATATATTTATGCCTGCATGTCATTATATATATAATGGATTTGTTGATGTTTATTCTACTCGAAGGAAAATAAAGGCATTCATGAGTAAATGTTTTATAATAAATTACTTGAGTGTATATGAAATAAATGAATAAAAAATATAAAACCAAGTAAATAAACAAATAAATAAAAATATCCATACTCTAATACCACTTAATATTTGTTTATAATATATACAAAGTTTTTTTGCATACATATATATATACCACTAATCAATATTCTTTTTTTCTTTTTTTTTTTTTATTCTCTATCAATATTGTCTATACCCTCAAGTCTAGAAGTTAGGTTTTTGAAATTTTATAAACATCGGATAATTTTCTATTTATTCAGGAATCATTTTCTAAGTGATTCATTTTTGAACTAATTGTTATTTTATTGGAAAGTATTTCTAAGTATTTATTAATTTGGAAATTATTATTTATTATACTCATCTCATTCATTTAATTTACAATTCTGCACCTAACTCCTTTACTTCTTGGATCATATAAAATGATATATCTTTTTATCTTATTTGATACTTCTTTTATTTTTTATTTTCATCTTGACAAAAATAATTTTATTTTAATTTGTTTAAATAACACTCATTTACTAATTAGCCCTACTTCTTATAATAGATTTCATGCAATGGATTTACCAGCGAATAGTAATTCTACTAATACCCTTAAAATGTTTAAAAATTCTATTTTTTTCAAAGGCAAAGAACTTAACATTTGTGATTTGAAAATTTTTAAAAGCTTTGGATTTTCAAATTATTCCTTAATTTTTCACTTATTAAATACCATAATATCACGACAAGCCTTCATCAGTTGTTATCCTAGCACTAGTCGCTTTTCTTTTAACTGTTTGTTAAAAGAAATTTTCTATTCAACTGATTATTTCTATTTGAACTCTAGAAAAGGAAAAACTAAAAAATATAAAAATTCAAAGTATCATTTTTTAAACTCCAATTCAAATTCATATTCAAATTTTAAATCTAATCTCGCCAGAAATGACACAAAATTTTCAAGTTCAACTAATCTTTGGGATCTTTTACTTCCTCAGAAGCAATGTGTTATATCTTCATCCAATGATATCATTTGCTTTACTTTGCATAAAACTACCTTTTCCTATAAAAAGAATAATACTAATGCGAACCAGAAATATAATACCTCGTCTGGTAACAATAAAAATAGTAATCTTAATGTCTACAACTTGAACAACATGTGCAATAATAGTAATATTAACAATGACATGAATTATCATGCTATGCATGATTCAATTCATATAGGCAAAGATATCATTGAAAAAGGAAATAGTAACTACAGTAGTAACTACAATAACAATTACAATTTTCAATCGAACAATTCAAATTATGACTTAAATCATTTTACTCTTTCACCGCCACAACCAATAGAACCAAAAATCGATAATACGAATATGGATTATTATGCCTGTTTGAACAGGTTTACTAATTTTTCGATCTATGATTCAGACACTTTTCCCTATTTAAACGTTGGACTAGGTACCAATACGAATTCTCAAGTTTCCTCAAATATACACATGGATCTAGATCCATCCTTACAAGAAAATGATAATAATTCAGACAATAAGAAAAATACACTTGATATAAATTCTAATAATTCACAAACAGAACTTAATAATAATAATCACAAAAGTACTTTTCACAATAATACACATGAAACACATTTGGATGATAAATTTGAATATTTAACTACCGGAATGTCTGATGCATCATATTCTCTTGAATTGCAAAATTTTATTCTTCCGCCAAATTATCTATTAAATTCAACTTTATCAAATGGGGATGTACCTTATGTTAATAATTATCCATATGGCCCTATAAATGATCAATATTTTAATGGGCCAAATGAATCTTTGCCTCCAATTTTGAAACCCTATGATGATTTTTTGACTTACAATGCCTGTATGCAATCTCCGATGTCTTCTAATAATAAACCTTTAGCTGCTTTAATGGAAGCATCATTATCTACAAATACAGGTAAATCAAGTTCTTCACTTCAGAAACAGACTATTGGTGTACCTAATAAAACGAATATTGCAAAAGGTAAAGCGATTGCACGTTTACAACAAAATAATAAAAAGTCACCATTACATTTCACCGAAAAAAAAAGTCATTTTAACCTATAGTAATTTAAATATTAATCAGTTTAAACGAATGTATTTTGGAATTATTTTATAATTACATTGTCTTATGTTACATTTATTAAAATTCTAGTGTAATATAAAAAAGATATAAAGATTCAGATGACAGCATACTGTACGAAATTAAATATTAGAGAAATATATAAATAAATTAAACGAAAACTAACAAAACAAAAAAAAAACTAAATACATGGAAATGAGCCTGAAATTAAAAACAAACTAACAAACAAACACAAAAAAAATTTATAGACTAAATATTTACAATAAAATAGCAATCTAGAATAAAAACTGAGAAAATAAAAGCAAACAATCTTGTTAAAATGTGGGATGTTTTAATTATTAATTCGATTTTCAATATTTGTAGATTTATGAGAAATTGCATATGAATCTTTTGAATCAATTGGTTGTCTTTCAACTTTATATTGAATTGCTTCTTCTGAATTAATAATGATTCCTACCCATATTGATTTAAAAGTTAAAGGTACTACTATGATTGCTAAAAAAACTGCCCATATACAGCCATATACTTTAAAAGCTTCCGATTCCAGAATCTCACCTAAGTGCATAGTTGCTAATGAATAAGTTGCTATTGGGAAAGTTATTCCCCACCAACCTGAAGAAAAAGATTTTGGAAATTTTGTTAATAAACATAAAAAAGCCCAAGCAATTACAATAGTGCCAGCACCAACAAGATATAAACCAAAAGCAGCACCTAAATAATGTATTAAAGTTAAAACTGGTTCATAATATAATGTATTAGTATAACTATTAAAAAAATGATTTAATAAATGATTTTGTAAATTTTTAGAATTTAACATTATAGAAAATGAACCTTGTCCTAAAAATCCTAAAGGAATAAAAGCAGAAAATCTACTTTTTTGAGGAACTAATTCAACAGTGAAAAAACGATATAAGATAATAACAAATATTGCATATGCAATAAATTCACCAGCAGCCCAACAAAGTATTGATATAACTAGAATTAATGATTTTAAATGTTGTGGTAAAATAGTATATAAGGTTGCACCAGTTGTTGAAACGACTATTAAAGAAACTATTGGTAATAAAAAAATTGGATTCATATCTAATTTTGTACGTGAATTATATGCAAATACAAAATAAGCTAATACAAATGAAGCCAATACAACTAATGCAACATTTATCCAATATAATATATATAAAAAACACCAAATTTTTGATCCAAATGCAGCACACATAAAATTAATTATTGAACTTAATGCCATTGGTTGGCAACCCCAAAAGAATGCTTGTTCAACAATAAATGCACGAAAAAATCTTTTTGGATATAAAAATGCAGTTAATAATAAAATTATATGTAACCATATAAACATTGCAACAGCGAATCCCCAATAAACATATGCAATCCTTTGTAGCCAATAACTAGGGTATGCGAATCCATATAATAAATTTGATGTTATACCGATTCCCATTGGCATTGAAAACCAAGACATACAAAAATCAAGTGCACGTTGTCTCCAAAATGTACACCAAATATTTTTTACGGTTTTTTTATTATTATTATTATTATCATTTTCATTTTCATTTTTATTATTTTTAAAATAATAAAGTTCATCTTCTGGTAAATTACTAAGAGATTTTTCAATATTGTTTGAAAAATCTTCTAATTCATCGGTATCATTATCATTTAAATTATCACTTAAATTATTATTTAAACTGTTATTTAAACTATTTAAATTTCGATTTCCTAATTCTAAATCTTCATATGAATTGTTAGAATTTGAGTTTCTGTTATTAAAGTTTAAATTGGGTATATTCGATGAATCAGGTAAATTCTCAGAGACTGAATTTTCTGTCATTTCGATCTTAGTGACTAATGATTGTGATTATTATTTATTGCTTATAATTATTTATATTATTAATTATATTTATTATTTATTATTTACTATTTATTATTATTAATTATTATGATTATTATTATTTTTATTATTTATTATTAATTATTATGATTATTATTGTTTATTATTATTCATATGTACTTTTAATTCAGTTAATCCGATAGTTTTTCCGAAATAAAATCTGGGGTAATGATAGTGGCTAATTTAAAAAAGTGGCTAATGC
The DNA here is from genome assembly GCA_030573245.1 of Ascobotryozyma americana. Lineage (NCBI taxonomy): Eukaryota > Fungi > Ascomycota > Trigonopsidomycetes > Trigonopsidales > Trigonopsidaceae > Ascobotryozyma > Ascobotryozyma americana. The sequence continues at coordinate 190,751 of JAJMCZ010000001.1, read as the reverse complement.
AAAGTGGCTTGACTTATTTATATAGTAATATTTTTACTCTCAATTTATTAAATAACTGGATAATAGTCATAATATATACTGGTTGTTATGCAAAATTTTGTATGAGGGGTTTTAAAAAAAGTGGGCATTTAACAGCTATATTACGCTTTTAAGTAATTTAGGGGCATTGTTTCCTAAATTGGTGCGTTTGGAAAACGTCACGTGATATACTCAATATTTGGTGGGCATATAAAACCTTTGTTGTTATAGTAACGGATGTTTATTATATATTGAGTAGTTTGAGTATTAATCTCTTTATTCATTTTCTATTGTTAATAAATAGTTTGTAATAAATGATAAAATATTATTAATATGTATTTAATATGGGAATTGATATCTACAGACCCCCCTTTATTCCACAAGGTCTCTCCAGTAAGGGTTTTACTTATGCGATATTTTTTTTTACACATCATATATAGTAATTATTTATAGAAACAGTAATCAATTAAAAGTTAATTAAAATATAGTTTGCAAAAATATCCTAAATTAATTTAGATTGTTTTCCTTTGTAATACGAAATAAAAACAAATAAAATACTAAACGTTTTCCTTGGGATTTCTCATAGTAAAAAAGTTTTTAGTTTTTAGCATACAAGTATCGTAAAATAGTCGAATTTTAATTTAGATTCTAGCAGAATACAGGGTATACAAAAAGTACCCTTATCTGGTAACGGGAGCTAGATACAGTTGCACTATAAAATGTGTTTTCGGGCTTCCTTGCAAGCATTAAATATGTGATTGGTGTTCAGACAACTCAAATCACGTGATTGAGCTAAGCTGCACTGACAATCATTAGTTGTTATATCGTCTTTCTGATTATGAGGAATTAACATTACGGGATAATACAGCAAGTTCTGGCGAAAGACTGTCGTTGCTGGGTGAAAGAATGCCTTCACTTCATCACTCGCAGCAGGATTATGTAATGAGATCGGTTGACAATTTTATACGTGGTAATATTCCTATTGTTGCTCCACCTAGCATTGCCCAATCAAGAGGAAGACCTTCTTCATTAACTAGAAGAATTCCAACTGCAGCAGAAAGGGTGGAGACACCTCGAAGAACAGTCAGATGTCGGTCTTGTGGAGTTCACGGACATAATCGTAGAGCCTGTCCTCGTAGTAATACGTAAACAATGATTTTTACATAATTTAGTATATAGTTATGTTTACGCTTAAAAAAAGACAAATTAATACATTTTAAAACTGTAAATTATATTTTATTAATTAACTTTTAATTGATTGCTGTTTCTATAAATAATTACTATATATGGTAGGTAAAATGTTTTGCTTATGTAAACTCTTACTGGGAGACCTTATGGAATAAAGTGGGGTCTTAGATATCAATTCCCAATTAATATATTATTTATTATAACAATATGTATTATAGAAAATATACTACGAATTCTAGTTAAAGTAATAAATTGTTACACAGTTTAAAGTGCAAGACAAGCTATATTTATATTCAAATGTAAACTATATAAAAGTATATAAAAGTAATATAAAACATTATATGTAACAAGTAAAATAAGATAGTAGTAAGAGGAAAAACATACTAGACACGAGTAAGATAAGTTTAATAAAAGAACTTGAAACGTAACATTAAATATTAAATACCCGAGAGGTAAACCATATGTTAAACTTAGGGTTTATTATATACATTATAAACCATCCTGTTGTTATAGTAATTTTTAAAAAAATTGTTTTAATATAAATGTCTATATAATTGTAATATTTTTATTATAAGAATATTAATTTTTATATGAACATTAAAAATAAAATAAAGAAGGACTTCGTTGCTGAAGCAACGAAGTCCTTGTTGACTTTTTAATTCTAAAGCGTCTTATTATATAGTTTATTAGCTTAGACAAAAAAAAAAAAAAAAAACCAGTAAATCATATTACATACTAATTAATTTCTTAAGACGTATTAAAATGGGACCTTCCTCTGTTACTATTCGTGCAAATTCACTAAAAAGGTTATTAAAAGATCTAAAAGGTTATGAAACAGAATTAGATGATCATCTTGCCTCATTAGAAAGATTAGAAGCCTCTGGTGCTGATGAATATGAAATAAAATCAGTTACAAGATTAATAGAAGAATCATCACGTATAGTACCTGCTGTTAGAAATAGGGTTGAAAGTTCTATTCCATCTTTAGAAAAAGTTTTAGATTCAGCAACTAGTGAAGAAAGACCCTTTGCTGAAAATGTTTTAAAGGAAGCTCGGGCGGCAATTACTGGTGCATATAGACGTCCTAACGATGACTAATTGATTGTACATTGTTATAGAATATTATTATTTATTTTTAATTATAATAATACACCAATTGTTATTGTTGGAATTTATTTTTTGTTTTGCATTTACTTGAACTGTTTGCATTTATTTATTTATTTATTTCTTTTTTTTTTTTTTTTTTTTTTTTTTTTTTTTTTTTTTTTTTTTTTTTTTTTTTTTTTTTTTTTTTTTTTTTTTTTTTT